>JANHFT010004079.1:13247-27401 GCA_032467955.1 Pseudoxenodon macrops
AACCAAACCAGACAGTTATGGAGGTGCAGATGACAGACTCAATCATTCCTCTGTAGAACTGGATCAGCAGCTCCTTGAGCAGTTTGAGCTTCCTGAGTTGGCACAGAAAGAACATTCTTTGTTGTGCTAGCGGCTCTAGCCCAGTATTTTCTCAATCTTGGCAAATTTAAAATGTGTGGATTTCCACTTCCAGAATTCTGCACCAGCATAGGAGTTGAAGTCCACCCATCGCAAAGCTGCTAAGGTTGAGAAATTCTGCTCTCCATGGCCTGCCTTGGCACGTGGCTGGTGGTTATCATTACACCACCTACCTTTTAGAGAATGCCTCACCTGACCTCCTCCTCCTCCCTAACCCAAAATCTCAGTTACTTTATGACCATTCATCATTTTAGCCATCATCTATCTACTACAGGATGGAGGCCTCTTCCGCATGTTTCCAACCTATACGGTCCTGAGTTTTCTTTCGCCAATTGGGCACCTAATTCTTGCTGATGTGGTCGCTCCATTTTGTTTTAGGTCTCTTTCGTGGGTGTTTTTTATCAAGTGGGATCCATTCCATGATTGCCTTGGCCCACCTGCCCTCAGTTCTTCATGCCAAAAATGACAATTAAAACGGAAAAAGGAATGGTCATATCACCCAATTACCAAAAGGGGCATTTCAGGTAAAACAGGGGAAACCTGTTGTGAATGTCATCTTCACTTTTTTGAACACCGTCCTTCCCCAAGAATGCTCTTGATCACCCAACTTCCTGATGGTTTCTGAGAGGTCTAAATGCTGTTCTATTTCCTCCCTCTTTTCATTTCCTCCCACTGTTTCCTTTCCAGAGGGAATCCAGTAAGGAGGAGATACAGAGGGTTAAATATTAAGTACATTTTCTGTGCAACACTGTCTTCTGTTTAGATTTCTGGTAATCCAATCTCCATTCCAGAAAACCTGCATTCTTAGTCTGGATGGAAGCCCTGTTTAAAATCAAGTTGCTCCTTCTATTTTTAAAAACATTCCTAACATTTTTAAGGCCTCGTTTTATTAATAACTGTTAATGCCACCCCAATTTCCCCCTGTGACTTACCCTGGCTACAATCACAGTTTGCCCAGCCAGTTGCTCCTGAAATGAGTTGATAGAAGCACCAAGGGGTGGGTCCCCCATCTGGATTCCTGCAGTAGTTGTGGTTTCCTAGTCCCCGATTTGGATGCTGCTGAATGTAATCAGGGAAATCTGACCAGTTTAAGCAAACTGACCCAGAGAGGGTTGTGGTGAGGCTTCCATTATAGTATCCAGAAGGCTGCAGGTCACAGAGAGCAAATGCTGAAAGCGGAAGAGAAGGCGCATGTTTAGTGTGATTATCAGCTTGCGTAGCATCTCTGAGGGCAGGTTATCTTTGGTTTCCCTCTGACAGAAGTGCTGAGCCAGAAAACAGCCATCTTTTTTTGTGGCAGGATTTTATTAGGCAAAACAGCAGCACCTGCAGTCTTTCCCTCTCTCCTGCCTCCCTTCCTCCTTCTGGCTAAACTCTCCTGAAATGGAAAAGTCATGATAGGATATTGCTGCAGAATTGTCGTTTAGGATATGTTGCATTTTATCACTGGCCCCGTAGATGTATTTCTAAGAGATTAGGCACGATGGGCTGTTAAATTCCTTGATCTGAACACTTTATATCAATGGGTGTTTATTTTATAAAATTTTATATGAAGAGGCGTCAGTGGAGAGCACTGAGGTTTGGCAAGTTTCTTGCAATTATTAACATGCTTCCCTCAACACCTGAGGAAGGAGGAGGAAGGCTTAATGGATGCCAGTGTGGTCTTTGGGTTAAAATAGGTCCCTCATTCTAGCTTCATATTTGCTTTGGAGACTGATGTGGAAATTTCAGGATGCTGAATCTTGGTCTGAATACAAGGCTCTCTTGGTCACAACATGTAGATGACAATCACCGAGGCATTTAATGGAGAAATGATCTTCAGTAATATAAAAATAATATATTTATTTGATAGTAATAGAAACATCACCGCTTAGATTCTTACCTGCATTCTGCAATCGACTCTGATTGGGCTGCCATCCTAAGACAGGCTGAGTTGGATAAGGCAGAAGAAAGAACAAAAGCAAACAGATTATCAACCCATTACATAAAAATTGAGCTGATGATCAACATTTCCCTTAAAAGAGCACTTTCTATATAGCGCAGAGGAGGTAGGGTTTCTGACTTTAGAAATCCCACCACTTTTGTGGGCTGCCGCTCAAACGTCACCTTGTTGAAGGGTTTGGCTGTGACTCAGCTGGGATCCTGGACACCAAGTACAGTTCCCGTGTTAACGTAACTGATGTGTTAATCCAGGGGTGTCAAACTTGATTTCATTGAGGGGCGCAGAAGGGTTGGTGTTTGACGTTGGGGGGGATGGTGGGGCGTGGCCAGGGTAGGCGTGGCCAGCTCAACGTCATTCATGACGGGGGCACCTGTGGTGGCCTGAGTGCTCTGCCAGCGAAAACAGGCTCCTGAGCTCCATTTTAGACTGCAATGGCCTCTTGCAACCCTCTGCCAGCAAAAACGGAGTTCGGGAGTGCCGCCTGCCGTCCTCTCAAGCTCTGTTTTTGGCTGCAACAGCCTCCTGCAACCATCTGCCAGTGAAAATGGAGCTCGGGAGGGCTGCACACAGCCATTCCGAGTGCCATTTTTGTTGGTAGAGGCACTGCGGGCTGGTCCTTCGCTGTTTCCAGTGGGCCAGATCTAAGCACCCCATGGGCCAGATCTGGCCTCTGGGCCTTGAGTTTGACACCTCCTTGAGCTGTCCTTGAGGCAATTTACAAGAGAGAGCTGCTGTCCAAAATACGTCTTTGAGTACCCAGAGCTTGTATAAAAGTCTCCAGGACATCTTAGAGAAAGAGACAGGTGAGTCTGTACAAATTGATTTCTCAAAACCACCAATCAAAATGTCATTATTTTATTGTAGGGGCTTCCATAGAGAAGGGTCAGAAAGTTAAGATGGGCCCATATATATGTGTGCCTCCATTTATAACCTCCAAAAAGAAGAGAATTAAAATATTCTAAAGGCTCCAATTCTCCAATCGTTCTGTTTGTTCGTTTATTAAATACATGTTTGCCCATCTCATTATCTAGGCAGCTTACCACACAGTAAAAACAACAATATACAGCATTAAAATATTAAAACAATTAATATTAACATTAAAATTAACACAGTGCCTACAAATATACTGTCCTCTCCTGTGCTGTACAGAAATAAAAGTTTTTTAAAATTCTGAATAAGTAAATTGAACAGAATGCCAAGGTACAAAACTACCTTCAAAGCTACAAATGGAGTATCTTTAAATTCCAGTCTTAAGAAAAATAAAAATGTTTATTTAAAAAAATCTTAAAACATCTTGATGCTTTAACAGATAAGAGCTGATATCAAACCTGTTTCCCACTTCTATGGAAGCAAAGTGCTACGGAAGATCAATCCTTTCTGACATTTGCATGACTAATTTGCTTTTTTTGTCCAAAATGGATTACTCCCATTTAAGCAAACAAAGGACAAAAGAAAGATCAAAGTAAGGATGCTGATGTCATCTGGACACTCCATGAAATTGCTCTAAAGAGCCATGCATGCTGCATGTTAAAAGGTCCCTCTGGAAGCAACTGAAGAGGTGGGAAGGGATTTATGGCTTGGCTGGAGGATCCGTCTGATTGTGCTTTCTTAAGAACCTGTAGTCAGTGTTCTTCTTTTTGGAAATCTTCATGACATTTTTTTAAACAAAAGGAGTGAATCTTGTAGAATCTTTCTCATCAAAGGGATGAAGCAGTAGGAAGATATACTTAAAAGAATACTCAGGTTTGCAATTTAAGTGTTTGTAAACGTGTGGAGGCAGACAAGTTATTTTTTTTTTGTAATCTTATACCGTATATGCTTGACAAAATAAATAAATAAAATAAGTGTGTAAGGACTCAAGGACTTAGCCTTTTCATTTGACAGATCACTCAGCTGTCATCACAATTATTATTTTTTTGAGAACCAGCACTTGTGAAAGAGGTCAGGAAGATGGTATCTGTGGGCAAAATCCATCTGAAAACTAAGTGCTTTTAAATGGTTAAAATCTCAAAAGACCATCAAATTATTTGTTTTTGTTGTTGCTAGAGACCTTGTGAGATTTTGTGGTCTCTTGAGATTCTGATTGTATGTTTATATATTTTTAAGAGAAAGAGAGACAGTCCAGTGTAGTGATTAAAGCATCAGACTGGGAGACTATAGGTTCCAGTCCCACTTCAAGCACAAGGCCAGCTGGGTGACCTGGTCCATCTCTCTAGGAAGAAGGCAAGCACAAACTACTGCCAAAAATATGGTCAAGAAAACTGCAGGGATAGTTCAAGAAGTTAACCAGAGTCAAGATAGACTCAAAGGCATAAAACCAATTATGGAAATAACATCTGAGATGAACTAGACATTTTGGAGATGACCAGGCTGAGCCTGAGGGTGTGGGGTCAAAGGCATCATTAATTTGCAGTTGCTCTACTCCCACAAGAATCCAGGCCCTCTTGAATTCTGTTACTCTTCTTCTAGCATCAATTTGCCTTGACTGTTAGTAGATCAGATTCTTGTGTATAGGTAGCATGAAATAAACTTGAAGTGCTTTGTACTAAACTCCTGTTCTGTTCCTAGTTACTTGTGCTTGACAAGACCAATATTTCTCACTACTAGACATCATAACCCCAAGGATATCTACTACAGCACTCCTAACAGATCGCCATTTGGTCAACACCATTGTCCAACAGATCTCATCATTATTGTAATAGATTCTTCCTGGTGCCTAGCCCAAATCTCCTTCCTTTTAATTTAGACCCATTACTTCTTGTCTTGTCTTCTGGAACAACAAAGTCAATCTCACATTTCTCATCTTCTGTACCAGAATCTCATGAAGTCTCTCCAATGCTTTGTAAGTATATTAAGGTATTAACATCTGCACTTTTACCAGCATTACACTCATGGACTACATGTGGGAACCATTGTGGAATAGTGATCCCATGCCTTATACATAATGGACGAAGCTGAAACATATATTTTACTGTAACTATTAGTATAGACCTAATAATGCATGGTTGCTTGGCATAGCCGTGTGCTTTCACTAACCATCAGTAAACAAAAGTAAAGTCTGACTCTTGGACCATTAAAAAATCTGTAGAACATAGAGGAACTGTAGGTAGAGATTTCCTAAAAAGTGGTTAAATGTAGAAAGCCGTTTCAAGAAGGAGAAGAAATTATTAATAAGCCACATTATCCTTCCAATGAATGCTTAATGCTGATATTTGTTGTACACAGTTGAAGTGTTAATATATCTAGACAAAATAAAAAATAGATCAGAAAATGAATATAGTATGTTTGCTAGTTCTCAGTTAACAAAGAATACAGAATTAATTATTTCAGTTAGGGTTTGGGTTAATTACCTGATTCTCAAGAATGATGCATTGCAGGACAAAGGAGTGTGTACTATAAATGGTTAAATAGGATCTTTGTCCAAAGATTGCTTCCAAGACAAGTGGGGAAACAGTATGCAAAGATGGCTTGATTGCCTGCATTTTTATTCCTCTTCCAGCTTATTCCTGCCCACAGGCTGAAGTCTATGTACTTGAGAGTATGTTTTAATTTTATCTTCACAATAGGGTCAGTTAAAAGGAGACGAATGACCCAAAGTCACCTGCTAAATTATGGTCAGTTGGGTTCTTACATTTGCATTTTCTTGACCAAGCCCAACACTGTGACCAATCACTTCCAGTATACTGGCTGTATTACTAGGCCAAACAAGCAAAGAGAGGGATTTTTTTGGAGGGGGAGGCGGTAGAATTTTGCTCATTTATTTTCTTTTGGAATATATGACAACATCTTTGCAATGATCTCTGAGTCAGCCATTGCAATCAGAGATTGTACTTTGCATACTTTATAGTGAATTTTCCATGGCCTGAAATTCCATTAAAGAAATGAATAGCTTACAGCACTTAAGTTATTAAAAATTAAGTTACATAAAGTTATCAAATTTAAAAAAGGTATATAAAGTTATCAAATATTGGTAGTACCACGAAGGAAAAAGATTGAAGTCCTTGGAAGACTCTGGTCTTTAAAACATCACAAAACTTATTTTTGATACAGCAAACTAATATTTGATGCTTACTAATTCCAAGGCAGGCGGGTGTGAGCAACACTTTCAGCTTAGATCAAGTCTTGCAATCCCTTAAATTTGGAATTTTAAGCAGGAAGTTTCCACTCTCACTTTTTCATTGGAGTTTTATTTCAATACGTTATCCTCAGTTTGTTGCTGGTGGCTTTTCAGAACAGCTGATTATTGTGTGGCCACCGGTGGCTGCTGCCCTTTGCTTGACCTGCAGGGATCTCTGCTCATTGACTGCATCACTGACTTAATGGGAAAATGAGCAAAAGGACAGAGACATTGAATGACACCTGCATACTTGGGGTGGGGGAGGGTTATTTTAAACCAGGAAATGCCTTTGTAATTCTATTTCTCCGGCATATCGCATGTGGATGCATTGTTATTTAATCTTCTGAATAAAGATTGCCCGCAGAAGCACATCAATACAGCAACTTGCACAAAGAATGAGTTACAAAGCATAGAAGAGAGACTGCCAGCCTGTTTGCATTCATTCAGTGAGGAGAGTCTGCATCGAATCAGGGAGTTGCTAGGGAGGCATTCCATAGTATAGCTTGCTCTAGATGCAGTAATTCAGCATTACTGGGAAGTAACACCCAGTTTTGCAGCTTTTTCTCCTCCTGGATGCATAGGAGAAATCATGAGGAGGAAAGTTAGGGATCTTATCAATGCTCAGACTATATGCTACATGATTACAGGCTAATCAATCAAGGCTGAGACAAAGAATCTGCCATGCGTGTGGAGCATGACCATAGTTTGCAAACCCCACTGTGTAAATGTATTCCTAATGTTTGCATTGATCTCATGGTGTAAAATTAACCTCTAACTCTTCCAGTGCCGCAGATCTATTGGCAAAGTAATTTCCCTAACCAAGTTGGCATGCCTAGATAGGCTGAATAATATTCCGCCAGGCATTCTGAGCTGGTCAATACAACATTAATGACTCAATGGCTGCTGGCAGACAAAAGCCGTCTCCTACCTGCCCAGATCCAAGCCACAGCAGTGAGAGGAGCACTTGGGGGAGCATCGTCCTTCTGCCGGCCAGCCGAGAGCTGATGCTTCATGCTGGTGCTTTACGTTGCTGTCTCTGGCTGAATTTATCATTGGCCTCCTGTGCCGCTATTCCCCTCCCTTCGCTTTCATAGGGGCTCAGGGGTTCCTGTCATTTTCACGCAAGGAACAAAACTCACAGCAGCCCCATTAAAGGCACACTTTGTCTTAGTGGCTTTAGCTTTTCCTCCTCCAGCAAAAAATGGTAAGAGTGGAACGGAGATCGCCTGAGTCTGCTTTGTGTGAACGACTAAAGAAAGCAAAATTATTTTCCAGCTACTTCTGCACTTTTTTGTTTTTGGTACCTACCTATTCAGTGTTTCAGCTTACCTACTCTTCCTAAAAGATGCTTTTCCTTGAGCATTGTATATGCCCAATTCTCACAGATCTCTGCCTTCCAAGCTGGTAGAGGCATTAGGACTGGACTTTTCAGCGGTCATCTTGCTGATATGGACTTCATTGCAAAACAAATGTTTTGGGCTTCATCCAGCTTTTATAAAAGACCTCAATATGGACAAGAGACTTGAGATATCCTGGTTGAGTAGGAGAAAAAAAATCTCCCTCAAGATAGCTCTTAATTCAAACGTAGAGCATTCAAATAAATTAATGGGTTTAGTATGGCTTAGCATAAATCATATATTTCTCCACTGGCAGGGCAAAATTTTAATTTAGATAATTTATTAATTCAGAGTAAATAAATGAGCCAAATTAAAAAACATTCTTGCCAGTCATGAAAAATATTTTTTATTCACTGCATTAAGACCGAGTCTTAAGAATATCCATAATGGGTTTCAAAGGAAGTTAAATGCTTGTGCCTGCTACCACAGAAATCGGGTCTCCTCTGAGGAGCAACTTGGCAAAAATGTGTCCCTTCCGTAGCCATTCTATGAATGTGAAGATGGGGGAAAGAGAATTACAGAAAAAGAATTCTGTAATGCTTTTAATTATATACAGTAATTTAAAAAAATCTATAGCCATGAACATGAATCTATAGTAGAAAGAGCCATTTCTCTTTTTAACCAAAAAATAAATAAATAGAGACACTTGTGGATAAAGACAAGGGGGTAATGAAGTCTTTTTGACAATGGTTAACAACAAAACCCTTTGGATGGGTCTCAGAAATAGGATATATGCCTTTTACTGGAATGTGAATTTCAGGGGGGGAGACTTTTACAGTCACAAAATTGATGAGAAGTTCTGTCCGAAACGCATCCAGTATATTTTTTCAAATAACATGGGGAATTTTCTGTCAGGTGGAGAAGAGGGGCTTCGCCGCTTCAGGCACTGAAAATGTGAATTCTGTATGCCCAGGATTTTAATATCAGTGAATGTGTGGACTTGACTTGGAAGTCGCTCTATTCTCCAGATAGTAGGGAATAGCAGAGGGGATGCTAAATCAAGCTGATGATAGGTAATGGTAAGACACAATTCAACAACTGCCCCAGAGCTTAGGAGCTTCTAATATTTTCCACACTCATTGGTCGTTCACCAGGCTGAACAAGCAAGACGTAACTGCATAGAATTGCAAAGGTGATGATGGTATCCACAACATACTATTCAGCCTTGAAGTAGAAGGCACGAGTTATTATTAAGATTCGTCCTGCTTCAGGAAGAACCATAACTTAAGAGTAAGGGGGAAACAAATCTTGGTGCATAATGTACCGGTATCTCTGCTAATTCTAGATATTCACATCTCTGGGTTCTTTAGGTTAGGCAAATAGAGGCTGTGGCTGGAACTGTGTCTTTGCCCAACTCTGGATATACACCAGATGCCATCTTTCCAGCATGACCTCTTTGCTGTAACTCTTGCCCTTATCATCACTTATCTGACAGTGGGCTTTTAATAGGAGACCTAGAAGCTGCAGTTAGTTCACAATGTCTAGTAACTCCCATTGCCAATATCGAGTAACATACGGTATGTACTCCAGGCATTACACTGTCTTCATATTAGCTTGGGGGTGCAATTCAAGTGCTGGTTGATAACCTATGAAGCCTTATATGGCTTGACTTCTCCAAATGTGGAGAATTTCCTGAGGTTTTGGAGTGGAAGCTTATATGCTTTTAGTGATAACACCTATACTGTGCAACAGCCTCACTGGCAGAAACTAGATCATCCCCAACTGCTATACCCTTCCAGAAACTTGAAATATAAAATAATGGAGACGACACTTACACACATGAGCTTCCATGAACACCAAGTGGCAGTCAGAAGACATGATGAATTCTTTAATTTCACAACATATACACAGATTTAACCATAGTTTCAATTGGAAAAAGGTGATAATTCTAGACCAGGGAAAATCCAAATATGCCAGGAAGTTTCTAGAACAGGAGTGTCAAACTGGATTACATTCAGCAATGTAGTTCTCTGTGGGGAAGAGGGGCTACCCTGTTGCTAGGGCTACCCAGCTTTTGGCGAAGATGAAGTGACAGACTTGACGTGCCGTGCTCGAAGATATCGAAGACGCTTACGGACCGAGGACCTCAGTCTTCAGGGTGGGGCTGGATGCTATCTCCATCCAATGAGAAGGTGCGTATCAGGTAAGACCAACGCCCCTTCTCCATAGTGGTAGAGATAGCATCCAGGAATGGGACATACCAAAGCTGGCTGTCCTACGGGTGGGCTGCAGTCTGGGCCAAAGTTCCCTCCCTGTATGGACACGCTGAAGCACTGGCCGGCCAATGCTGACTCCGCCGAGGCGAAGATGTCCAATTTCTAGTGCTTGATGAAAGGGGAAGGAGAGGACCCAGTCGCTGTTCAACCAACAGACCTTCTCTATAGAGGCCTGTGTTGCTGATGCCGCAAAGTTGCACTCTGGGTGGATTGTGCAGTTACCCGGTTAAGCCTTAGAAGGGCCTGCAGTGCATAGCCCTTGGCAATGGTGATCTAAGTCATCATCCCACGGTGGAAGGCGGTGACCCTGTACCCCAAAGTAGATGTCTGGATCTAGACAAACGGGCTGTTTTTGTCAGGTCAGCAGTCTGTTTAAGATATATGCGGAGGGTCCCCTCACAACCACGGTGTGCCACCTCTTCTCCAAAGGGTGGATTGGGTCAGAGCAGAAGTTAGGCAATATTAGTTCCTTTGCCCTGTGAGCCATGTGCTCAACTTGGGAATGAAGGAGGGGACAACCACAAATCACTCTGTTTGAGAGAAAAACACACAGGTCTTTCCTTACTGATAGAGCCAGCAGCTCTGTCCAGCGACCCTTATGCCAATACAGAGGATAGTGCCTCCACCTGGTATGATGCAGTATTTTGCCGGCCAAAACAGGGCACAAAACACACCCAGTTTTGGCTGGCAAAGTAATGCAGGAGGCCGTCCAGGCTGAAAACTGGCCCGTGCCCCATTTTGGCCACCAGAGGCATCGCAGGCCGGTCCTTTGCTATTTCCAGGCTGGCCCCACGGGCCAAATTTAAGCACCCCATGGGCCACATTCGGCCCATGGGCCTTGAGTTTGATATCCCTGTTCTAGAAGCCTGGCACTTTGACAAATCACCCATCGATACACACAGACTTTATCAACATCTATAGATTATGCAAGAGAGACAATCAAAAGAGAAAGACTCCAGCACCTCTCTACCAGTAATCACCCAGATCAGCGTAGATTAACTCCCAAGATTAACTTCAGACCAAAAATCAAGTAAACTGTACCCCAATTAGGAAACTGCAGAAGAGCCATCAGTAAATAGCCCAACCAAATATCCCTAAGACCACCCCTACCCACCCACATGGCCTGTTTTCAGCCAACAGTGTTGCAGGACTGAAATGGACTGGATTACAATTATGTGGTCTCAAGTGTCTGATCTGGATAGAAAACAAGCAATATCCTATATTAATAGTACAGTTTAATGCCGAATTTTACATACTGTAAATCAATTTAATCTACACTCAACAATCTACAATTGCCGGATTTTTCATACATAGGTCCATTTAATCTATAATCAACAATCTATCATTGATAGCCATTTCTATTTACTATTCTGGAAATTTACTTCTGCTGTTAGATCTTGTACTATCATGTTATTTATGCTATTGTATTTTTATTATTAGTTGAATAATAAAAATACAATAGCATCAATAGCTTTTCTGCCTGGAAAAACAATAGTAAATTGCTTTTCCAGGCAGAACAGGGTAAATGTTTTACCGTTGTTAAATTTAACAACAGGGTAAAATTTAAAAATAAAGAGTTTAGTGGAGTATGAAGAATAAGTAATAAATGTTTGCCAGTAATATCTCATAGAAGAGATAGGAAAATGGTTATAGTAAAGAACTTGGAGAAAAAAGAAGGGAAGGGAAAAATGCATCTTGAGCCTGTGTCAAACACCCATCCCAGCCACGCCCACCACCACCCTTGACCACACACACCAGCTCTCCGAGGTCAAACACAACCCTGATGTGGCTCTCAATGAAATTGAGTTTGACACCCCTGATCTAGATTATCTCATTTGGACAATTCTTCACGGATGCTTAATTTTTGGAAGCAGGACTTGAAAGAGCTCCTGGTTGAGAGTACTTTCAAGTGAAAGCTCCTTGGGGCTGGATTCAACTGTCACATTCCCACTAGGAAAAACGAAGAGACAATCGTGATCTAGAGAAGTGCTGCTCCCAAGAAAGATCCGTAAGAGGGAGGAGGGAATCTCATGGATAGGATAAGCAGATCTACTAATCTTCATCTAGTAGGCCAGAAACACTGTTTTAGTCAGGGAAAGAAAACCTATTCCATTAGCAAGAACTTGAATAACCATGAAAAATTATATATTTTAATTTATAATTTACTTTTAGTATATATGTAGCATGTTTCATTATAATATTTTATTTCATGTAACTCAATATGACAATAACTGAACAATCTATAAGGAGGTTTTTTGCTTGAAGAACCTTCACATCAGAGAAAATGTAAGCTTTGGTCTTACTGGTAGCAGATATTTTTAGACAAAGTCACTTATATAATTCTGAAGATTATTTCTCCTCAGTTTTAACAAGGGGAGGGAGTTTTCCAAACTTGATCTATTTTCAGGTTTTAATAACCAGATATTTACAGAAACTATTTTTGTTAATAATAGTGTGTAATATTTGGGTGTCGTCCAAGTAATTTGTTGACTTGATGTGAATCAAGAGTTCCTGAAGATCCTTCTGGATTTGTCTCCTTTTTCTTTGCCTGAAAAGAGCACAAATAAATGTATGCAGTTATTGAACTGCAATGTAAATTCCCAGTGATTTTTTCCAGTTATTGATCCCAATCACTAAATGACTAGAGTTAATTTTGACAAACTGAACTGGTATTGTCAAAAGTCTATTATTCCTCATTTATTACTCAAACTAACAATTTTATGGCAAATGTAGAGTAGTTGAATTTTTAAAATCTAATCCTAGGAATATATATTATATTGGTCACACTTTGTGACTAGTTTGGTCTTAACCTGCTAGTTGTTTTTTAAGAATCTAAGGTATTATTTTCTACAAATAAATGTAACAGAAAAAAGAGAATTGAGAATATGACTCTTAAGATGCATTCTATATAAACTATTTTGATGATGCAGCTAGCTCACACTTTCTATAACCACAAGGAAAACAATCAAAAACAAATATGTAATGGTATGGATCATTTCAGGAATTATTTTTCTTTTAAGAAATTTTCTTTTTTATAAATCATTATGACTACTTCCAATTTTATGATTTCATGAAGCATAAGATACTTTCATGGTACCCTTAGTATGGGAATGAGACCTATATCCAGTCTCCCAGATATCCGAAACCAATTTTGGGGATATGGCATACTTCCAACTTTTTCTCTCAATTCTATTTTGTAACAATAGTTAAGCAATTAGGCATATGCTACCTCCATCTTTATTTTGTTTTGTTAGCAATAAAGTTAGCTGTTTGAGTATTGAGCATTTTGCCTCTGTGCTGTTCTCTTCCTATGTCAAGGAGCAGACTCCCAATAACAGGATCAATTTTAACTTTTTGGTTCTAGAAAAAGATGGCAGAAATCAATAGTTTCAAAAAATGCAATTTGGACTTTTTTTTTTTTAAGTTTCAAGCTTAAATTGGGATGTTCCAACATCACCAGAAGCAATGTGGTGTCATTATGGCCCTATTCAGAGGTCAAAATAAGCATTCCCAATTGAGTCATTTCCAAGCTGAACCAACACAGAAATATTTCCAAACTGCACCTCCCAGGATTGTTTTGAGCTCAAAATAGTTTGCACAATTCTTTGGCTTTTTTTTTTTTTTTAAAGTGGTTCATAAAGTGAGGATAACAAAGAGTTAAAGCAGACTCTTTTCAATGAAGAAATGACAATAGTGATAATGATGTTATTTTTTGTTTCTCATTTTAACAATGTAAATGGCAGTATTATGGGATCCAGCAGTATAACCGCTGACTTATTTCTACTGGCTGACAAGTATTTTAAATTATTTCAAGAGCAATTTGTTTAGGATTTCATATGCTAGTACCAGCACCTTGAAGCATCAATTGCCTCTGATTATATTTGCTAAATTATCATTGCTGCCCATTTTAATTAGATGAAAGTTTATTAAAGAAATTTTAAATAAAATACTATGCAATTAAAACAATTGGTGATTCTAAGGCATTACAAACTCAATATATATGAAAACAGTTTCTGTATAGAATATTGGAAAAAATAAAATGCAATTACTTCTGCTTTAGCTGCACATTCAAAAAAAGTTTTGATCTCCTTGGCACAAGCACTGTCACTGAACTCGTTTGCCTTCCAGCAGGCCATCATCAATGCCATCTCTGTAACACAACTTGTCTCTGTAAAATGAAAAAAGAAACTCCCATTAACCAGGAGTATTTCATAGCTTCTATAAATCTCTTGCAAAAGAAACACACAAAACAAAGAAGAACATACAGCAGGCACTGATTGCAGCATATTATTCCAAGAGGCCGTTAACTTCCACTGGAATTGAACATTCTTAAATAGTACCTAT
>JANHFT010004079.1:27501-52673 GCA_032467955.1 Pseudoxenodon macrops
GGCCTTACCAAGGCATTATAAAGTGGTATTAACACTTCACGTGATCTTGATTCTATCCCTGTTTATGCAGCCTAGAACTGTGTTGGCAGCTGTAGTATACTGCTGGTTCATATTTAAATACCGATAATTGTCCGCTAGGACTCCAAGATCCCTCTCACAGTTACTACTATTGAGCAAGGTGCCACCTATACTGTGCCTGTGCATTTTGTTTTTCTTGCCTAAATGTAGAAACTTACTTTTTTCACTATTGAATTTCATTTTGTTAGATAGCACCCAATGAAAGTCTGTCAAGATCCTTCTGTATCTTAAGCCTATCTTCTGGAGTGTTGGCTATTCCTGCTAGCTTGGTGTCACCTGCAAATTTGATGAATTCCCCATTTATCCTCTCGTACAAATCGTTGATAAAGATGTTGAAGAATACCAGGCCTAAAACAGAGCCTTGGGGTACTCCACTGCATACTTCCCTCCATGTAGATGCAGTTCCATTGAAGACTACATTGAGTTCCATTTGCGTCCCTGTGAAGTTACACATCAAAGTGGTACTTATCTACTTGCAGTCACTCACTTTGAATCACCGGGCCAGCGGGAGCTAGTATTTGTGATGGGAACTCACCCCGCCCCACAGCAGCAATGGATCTCGAAAGTGAAACTGCTTATTGCCAGCCCAGCATTAAAATCTGGTGAGCCACCTGCTCTCAGAGGCCATTGTACTGATAGTATATATTTTTCTAAAGCAGGAATAGTCTTCCAAATGTTGAATTTCAAAGTGCCGTCAAATCTAGGGACTATGGAAGTTACAAGTCTTAATTTGCCTGGTAGCTATGGGTCTCCCATCAATTTTTAACATATAAGCCTTAGACAAAGATGGAAAGCATCACTTCAGATAACAAAAAGTCTTTGGTTGGCACTAATGAACTGAAGACAGATATAACAAGTCCATATGGTTGTCGAAGAACCAGGACTGACTGCAATTTCTTCGAGAAGCATTCTCCAACCTAGGTAACCTCAAAATGTACTGATTTTGCTTTCTGCAAGTCTCAGGGCTGGTCTAAGTGAAATGTATCTAACTGAAGGCTGGTCAGTTTCTAAAAAGTATATGTGGAATTTAGAGTGATGAAAAATTAATCCCTCCCCCTCAAAACTATATCCATCCCCAAAGAAAATAGTACTGCATTGACTGAAAGCTTATGATAGGTACTGTTTTATTGTCCAATAATACTGATTAAAATATTTACACTCCTATGTCTGTAAATCCACAGTTAAAACACTCATACTTATGGCTTTGGATTTTTTTCAAACCTTTTAAGCACAAGATCTTTCAATCATGGGTCAGAAAGTTTAAATAATAAAACAGTAGCCTGATGCATTGCGTAGACACATTTACTTCGTATTTTTAATGTTTTTCCTTTAAATATAAAATGTACCTTTTTTTTCCTAAAAAATAAAAATCTGGTGATAAGATGCCAGTGCAACCTATTAGCCAACTCATATCTTGTTACAGATGCAGATGCATTTTCCCAGTATAATTGGCCCTTAAAATTGCCAGTGTTCAATCCATTTTCTCCCATCCAAGTTTATTTTAATGCAGAAAAAAACCCTGATAGCGAACAATTGTAAGCAAGATTACAAAGCACTATACAGTACTATGTACACTGCCTTTTGTATTAGCTTTGTAAGAATTGTAAAAGCTTTGTGGAAGTTTAATTACTTTATTGTGTGAAGGCACGAAGGTTTTTTTTTTTTGTTGAATTCACAAAACCTAAGCACACTCTACCTCCATCCCAATAATCTTCTAGACCTTGAAAATAGTGCTTGAAGTTAGGAACATCAGCAAATAATGCAGCTACTGCAAAATATGACATGGGAAAGAAGGAAAAATATCTTTTTTCTTAAAGCAGATTACCCGAATTTATAGATAATCCATGCTAACATTGCCATTTTAACACTAAACTCATATTCTGAAAGGAAAATAGAACTTGCTTCAGAAATTTCTCACAATGACAAAACAGTATAATCTAGCAAAACTCTACAATTAAACTTCACACAAAGCTGTTCATCTCCAGAATAGCCTTTGCTCCATGGTATTTTATTTTAAGAAAACACACACACACACAAAAGGGTTTTTTCCTTCCTAGAAATAAAGAAGGGGAGTTCAATCAAATATTCTAACTTTGGTCCACCTGTCCACTTCCCTAAGGGCACCGGTATAAGGGAGCTGTCCCATGGGTAGGGCAAAAGTCAAACAAGTAATTTAACAAAAATAATTTGGTATTAACTTTTCCCCCCCCCAAATCACATATAATGCAATCAAAATTGTTTAGCTCTCCACCTTTTCCTCTTGCGTTGCCATTATTGGCTGAGTTTTTAAATCGTCAGATTCTTCATGATCTGCCCCATGTGCTTCCACATGAACAGCTGTGCTTGCTATCAGTTCTTCATCCATGGGCACCGACTCTCCCTGTTCGAGATCATGTTCTTCCATAAGCTGAGCCTGAACTTCTTCCATTTGTAACTGGTTCACATGTTCCACATCCAGCTCTTCCATGTGTACTTCAGTACCTTGTTCAGTCTGAATGTGTTCAACCTCTAAGTAGCTTATTTCAACCTGCTCTTGTAGCTCTGCTATTTGTTCATGTTTTTCTTGATTATTCTGTATCAAATCTGGATGTACCTGTTCTACAGTAACTTGGGCTGGATCCACCTGGACCTGAATTACGGGCAAGACATGAACTTGTTCCACCTGCTCTATAATTGTCATAGACGCCACTGGGTCACTGTCCACTGGAAGAATATCCTCAGATACTATTCGCTCTGAAATGTTGTGCATATCTTGCAGATGCCTCCGGAGTTCACTGCCTTGCATGAACCAAACATCACATAAGGTACAGTGGTTGGGTTTGTCACCTGTGTGTATTACCAAATGATCCTTGAATTGATCCCAGCTGTTAAACACACTGTTGCAGACCTGAAAGAGAAAGGCAGAGTGGTTTTTAGGAAAGCTATTTAAACATTTAATGTACGGCTGATGATTTGGGAAGGGCAAATTCAATTGATCCAAGAACATACTCTTCCACAGCACTTTGCCATATTCCTTTTCCCTTGAATCAAGCTAAGCCACCTCCAGACCAAACCAAACCAACCAGCCAGTTCAGCAGTTTTCTATAGTAAATTCTGAGAAATGGAAATAGTTCAAGAATAAAACAGGTGTGATTTAGGACTGGATCAACTCCTGACACGTGTCAAACCATTTCAGGTTTTAAGGATTTTTTTTTTAAGGTGCTGAGCCCCAAAACTGCAAGGTCTAGAGGAGATTCAATAGAGTGGAAGGACCCTGCAAACAGGCTAATCTGGTATCCATCTGTCCTTTCTTCCTTCCCTCCCTCAAACAAGGCAAAACTTTTTATTTAATGTGCTAAGTCATAATGTCTCTTGGCACTGTGGATCCTCCCATGAAAAAACAGGATCGTGGTTTAAATACAAACAAAGAGATCCTGTTTCGTGATTCATGGTCAACAGAGAATATTGTTATCCTGATATGACTACAGGCAATGAATTTTTGTTCCCAGCAAGTGGCAGCCTCATCCAAGCTAAGAAGCTAAGCAGCAATGGGGTCCTGCTAGATGGGAGATTTCCAGGAAATGGGAATTAGACTGGAAAATCATCCCAGAAGAAGGCAATGGCAAACTACTCCCATAATATAATGTGAGCTGGCAGGAATCCACTGAATTAGATGTAACATGACATCACCAAGAATCAAATTTGTCTGAAGGAGACATAATAAAGCTTCTGTTTACTGCAGGGGTGTCAAACTCGATTTCATTAAGGGCTGCATCAGGGTTGTGTTTGACCCCAGCGGGCCGGGGGTGAGCATGTTCGGGGTGGGCATAGCCCAGGGTGGGTGTACACAGCTCAACGTCACTTGTCGAGGCTCCGTTTTTGCCTGCCAGTGGGAAGTACCTGAATGGCTAATGGGTATCTCCTTGATGCTGCTTTTCTTCCAAGAGGTGGAAGATTATTATTTTTAAATATACTACTTTGCCCTCAACTCTAGAGTAATACAACCTTTTGGCCTTCAGGAATATGCTGACTGTTGGGTGGTGCTTTAAAACTAGATAAGGCAAAGCCTCTTTTTTTTTTTATGGGGAGTTGGGGATTTTGAAAGAATAAAATGGATATTTAAACATTTTGCAAGCCTTAAAACTCCCCAAACTCAGTTTTTGTCCTCTCCACTCTTTTATAGCAAACCTACAGATTTTTTAAAAACTGCCTTGCAGTTGCTCTATTCAGTAAACCAGGGGTGTCAAACTCAAGGGCTGAGGGGGGCATCCGGCCCTTGGAGTGTTTAGATCTGGCCCGTGAGGCCGCCCTGGAAACAGAGAAGGACCAGCCTGCAGTGCCTCTGCACGCACCCCTCCCAGCTCCGTTTTTGGCTACGATGGCCTCCTGCAGCCCTCTGTCAGCAAAAATGGAGGTTTGGGGGTGGTGGTGGTGTCTACTAGTGCAGAGGCACTGCAGGCAAAAAAAACCAAAAAACCCAAGAAAGTTGCCTTTTGGAAAAAGCATCTTTGGGACTCTCACCTATCTATTTTTTACATTTTCCTTGTACAAAAATAGTTTTCAAATAAGATATTAAGATAAGCAGAGAGGATCGTGTTGTTCCTCCATCAAATCCCTCCTTAATTTTGCTACTACGACATTAGAAATTCAAACCCAATCATTTTCTTTGTTACGAACCTGGCATTCATAAAGTTTCTTCCGTCCCTTTTTAGCACCTGCACCAGACTGGCATGCTGTCAAATGACATTTGAGGGTGCTGTTCCGAGCAAAACGTTCATGGCAATTTGGACATTCAAATGGTTTTTCACCTATGAAAGTAATAGAAACAAATTAATTTAAAGACCAGCATACGGGATCAGTCATCTATTGCATTCCATCTGTAAAGTTAGCAATGTAGATTGCTGTATTGAAAATTAAGACACTATTTCCAATTATAAATTCATTCCAGAAATTGAAAAATTTCCTAAGGAAAAATTAGGCTATGATGGGCAAATCACTGACATAAGATATGAAAAGATAGTAACTTTCTGTTAAGATAATGTCTCAGTTCTCACCACATTGACTAAAGTTGCTGGGAGTTCAAAGTAAGGAAAGTTACAAATATAATACAAAATATCAGATGAAGAATTACATTTCCATTCAATACACTTCATAAATTTATACATTAATGAAACCACATGACAACACATATCAAATTATTGTGAAATTCACTTTCATTGTTAATATGGTTGAAATAGTAGTTCCTCAAAGATGTATCAGAAAACCTTACTTCATCTTACAGTATAAAGCCAAAACAAGCAACTCTCTCAGGCTAAAAGACTATTTCACTCATCTAGTTATTACAGTCAATCTAATTATTCAGATTTCTTCAAGCTCAAGAGAAAAAAAAAAGAACCCAGCAATTTCCATCCGATTTGTTCAAGTCTTCAACCATGGGAATCTTTCTGGAATTTATATTACAATTCAACGTTCCATGGAGTTTTGTTTCCAACGTCAGTATGTACCAGCTCACAGAAAAAAACATAATTGTGCTTACCCAATTTGTTAATCACTCCAGCAGTAACAAATGTCTACATCAGTGAACACCACCACTCTGCTACTTCATATAGGAAAATAAACTATAGATAACCAAGACCAAAAGCAAATGTTTTCCTGTTTCTCTTGCAAACCTCGGACTTGAAACCTCTCTGTCTGTGGCTTATTCTTGCCGTTTGGCTGGAAGAAGTGGCTAGAAGGGGTGCACAATTGTAGGAAAAGATGTGCTTGGTTCAGAGTTATCTACATTCACATCCTCAAACTTCTGAAGCACTTTTTTTGCTTTTGAATCTAAAGCACTGCACAGCCTTAAGGTATATCGTATTGAATTAAGAGTTTAGCATCTCTGGACAGAATTACGGAAAGAGATGTAGCCAGTATAGAACTAAAATTGCAGGTACCTGTGTGTTTCCGAAGATGTTCTTTAAAATGTCCAAAGTGATCAAACTGCTTATCACAGTATTGGCAAACGTGTATTTTTTTGCCAGGTCTCTGTTTTTTGTTTGCTCCACCTTCATCAAGGTGGTAACAAGTAAGGTGCTGCTTCAAAGCACTCTCACGCAAGTATCTTTTGTTGCATAGGTCACACTTGTAGCTTTCAGTGGAATGTGTTTTCATATGCTCCTTAAAGTGGTAAAGGAATTTAAATGTGCGATTGCACTTTTCACAATGGAAAAGATTGTTGACATGCGACAGCTGAAGTTCCATGATCTCAATGCCTTCCACATGTTTGCCCATTGGATCAGATAGGTTGTCACATTCCTCCTGAATTTCATTTTTCCTTTCTCCATGGCGGAACTTGCTGGTGATATCTGCCAGAAGAGCCAAAGCAGAGTCATCTGAGGTACCTGTAGTTATGTACTTTATTGGCTGTTCACCAGAAGCCACTTCCTCAAGAGACTCAATGTTATTTTCCTCCACATCGAGAGCTCCTTCTGCAATCTCCACTTCAATTTCCACTGGTTCAGATTCTGCACAAGGCAGTGTTTCAGTTATAACATTAGAGGTCTCTGCTATCTTCCTCTTCTTGGCTCTGTTTTTATCTTGAACTTGATTTGATTCAAGCAATGATGATTCAAGTGATGATTCTTTGTTCCTAGAGAAGACCATGAAGGACATAGTAAGTCATGAAAAGTGAAAGAGAGTCAAAGTAAGCTGGCTACTGATACAGGGCTGAACAAGAAGCAGGATTAAAGTTAAGCGCTGCAACACTGCTAAAGAAGCAATGTTTTGCTATACCTAGACTTGTTAGCAGGAATGTATTCTCCTTAAAGGGAAGGTTTGGGAAAATGAAAATTGCTTCTAGGCAATTCTTGATACTTAAACATGATTCAATCAGAACGAAAAAGGATGTTCACAATATTGTCCGTTGCAATATATGCAACTTCTACCGACAGATCAATGCTATGTAAGTTTATTCAGGTTTCAGTCCTATGATGATTGATGATTTGTCAAATGCTAGTTTTGTAAGGGGAAGAGATTTCAAAGCTTGTCTGAAAATTGGTGCCATGTTAGGAACAGACTCCCAGAATTTTGGGGTAAAGTTTCTGATCAGAATGTTCCTTCATTTGCACATTTGTGAAGAGGCAGCCAATCAGAATCACAAATACTTATGTTGAATAGCATTTTAATACTTTTAACAAGAAGACAATGCTATATATTGCTAGATCAGATTTAAAATATCCTGCATTTTATTAGTTAAGAAGGCAGGATCTTTCTTCTTCTATTGGCTGTGTCTCCCATTCTCCACTTTTCTAGAATTCCAGCACTAACAGTTGAGCATTCCGGGTTGTTTAAGCATTAGCTTTCTCCACTTATTTTCGAAAGTCTGGTGTTTTAGAGATAAGACTTGTATTTCTTTCCCAGTTAAGGTGTAGTAATATTCCCCGATGTCCCATTAGTATCTACCAGCCCTGAGTGAGCAGTTACAGAAACTTTGTGGTTGTCTAGAGTAGTGCTTCTCAACCTGAAAAGCTTAACAAGGGTAGACTTACAAAATCCTCCAGCCAGCTTGCTGGCTGCAGAATTCTGGGAGTTGAGGCTCATGCAACTTAAGTTGCCAAGGTTAAGAAGAATTGGTTTAGACAGTCCTTGACGGTTGAGTAATACAAGTTATCCTTCCACTAGCTATGGTTTGTGATGACCCAAGTACTTGGGAATTTCTCCACCCAGTCCTTGCTCAATTCTCCTCCACAGTTCCCATGCTAGTAAGCTATTACTTTATAAACTTTATAAACTGATCAAACTTTCTGTGGCTGTTTTCCCTGGTTGAATCCTCTTATCAGGGAAGAGGATTTAGGGCAAGGCAGGACTCCTCCCAATAGTTGGTACCCACTTAAAAAACATTCCTTGAATGTCACATAGCCTTAGCTGGCACTGATAGAAATACTATATTTAACACTGGTGGTGTTCACACCAGCATGTTAACACAATCTCTATAATTCAATCTTTTATTTTTATCGCTTTTACAACTGTATCAGCCTGGCAAATTCTTCCGGAATCATCTAGTCTATCTATCTGTTGACTCCTGTCAACTGTTACTTCTAATCTCTCATTCTCTCTACTGTACCTAAGTGCGTCTGTCTTTGTCTCCGTCATGATTTTATGCTTATTTTCCATGGTGACTTCTCCATACAGAGAATGGTCTCCCTTTTTTTCAATGTTATCCACCGACTACACTTTTTTTCTGAAAGCTCCTTAAATCCCCAACTCTCTTTTTAATTTATTTAGTTCTGATTATGCCTTCCTCCCATCTCACTGGGTTGCCGGGGGTGCAAGTTCGAATTCAGATTCGATTCCCAGAATAACATACCCCAGCTATTTCTTTATAAAGCCTGGTCCTCTATGATCAAATACGTTCTGCCCAGTTCATTTAGACTGCAAGCTCTTTGAAGGGAGACCATAACTCTTCTGCATTCTGCAAAACATTAAATAGTAGTGCTTGGCTTTCAACAACATTTTAATCTACACATATTAAAACTGTACACAGAGGCTTATTCACTAACAGATGTGGAATCCTCTTGCCATCCAGATATTGTTAGGCTTCAGCTGTCCTCAGTTCCAGTCACCATGGCTAACTGTCAAGAGACTATGGGAGATGAAGGCCAGCAATATCATGAGAACCCCTAGTTCTTCATCCCAGCTTATTGCATTTAGAACACTAGATTCTAGAATCTATTGTCTGTTTCAACTTACATACGTTCAGCATCATAAAGTCTTACTTCATTGTACAACCTAAATGCCTTCAAGCAAATCAAGAATCATGCTTGGCCCAACTATAGGTTATAGTTTATTCAGGTTGCACACATTTCAGATTGGGAACATGTGTTTAAAAAAGAACATGCGGAAAAATAAATAAACCTCACAGATTTTCCTGGGAGTAAGAATTGGGTGTGCTTCCCTAGCAAGTTGCATTTTCAGCTGCAAATACTGCAAGGCGTATATATAAAATCTCCCAACAGCACTGACATATTTCAGAGACAATGTCAAAAGTGAATGAAAATGTCTTAATGTTCTTGAGAAGATAGCAAAAAGACAATGATCTTACTGTAATTTGACCACTCACCTGATTTCAAGTGCTTTAATGGCTTCCAACATCTGAAGATACTCCGCTGCTTTCCAGACATCGTTTGCTTCCTCTTCTCCTTGGACCATTAATTTTGCAGTATATGTAAACTCAATTAAATGACGAAAGGCCATGTTACTTACACCTGATTGTGGACAAAAGACAAAATATAGAACTTGTTCATACATTCTGCACAGATTTGTGGCTGTAAAATATCATCTTTGTTTCACAAGAGTTGCTTTTCAGGAACATAATATCTAGCACTTTTCTACAACTAAGGGTCATTTCCTATATTTCAAAATTAAAAGCTATAAGATCTCTAAATATGAAAAAAAAATCATTATAGATGTGCACTATGAGAACAGGATGAGAATAGTTATTCCCATACATATCTAGAGCAAAGATGAGTTGGCTGTTCAGTATTTTGGGTCTATTTTTATACAAATATTCAGTATATAGTCTGAGAGCCAGTGTCCTATCATAGTTAAAGTGCTAGATGGTTAAAGAGCAGGGAGAAAAAGATCCTAGTTTCTCTAAGCCATGGAAGCCAACTGGATGACCTTAGGCCAGTTACTCTCTCTCAGCCTCAGAAAAATTCAAAGCAATCCATCAACTTGCACTGGACCTTTGTAATTGATTATGATCCGTAAACATCACCCTTCAGTGCCTGTTTAGGTTGATAATAATAAATAAAAGTCGGTCTGGTGTAATGGTTAAGGCCCTGGACTAGGAACAAGGAGTTCTAATCTTGACTTTGGCAAAGAAGCCCAGATGAGTGACTTTGGACCAGCCAAAGGGAAGAAGGCAAGGGTAAAGCTCTAGACCTCCAAAAATGATGTCTAGAAAACGGCGTGTCTATGTTACATGTTGAAACTTATTTGAAGAGGACATCACCATGTAATTAATTTGTAGAATCAATATTTTTAAATCTATTAAGGATTTTTAGACAGGAACTAATATTCCTGCCTAAGTTGTATTAACATTACTTTTGATAAAATTGTGATTATATACTCTTGCTGAAGAAAATACTTTTTTTTTTGCTGGATCAAATATTTACATTACATGGCATCTGTCAGAATTCCAACAGCTAATGGGTATCAATGTACTAGAAACAGGTTACTGTTTCACCATTGGACAAGGATCAACTTTCTTTCTCTTGAACAAATCAGGCTTTTCAAAAAAAAAATCTAGTGATCTAATCTAATAGTCCATAGTGGAATGAAAACAGAAATCCAAGCTTTGTAAGACAATAAATAAAGGTAACTTCACACATTCGCAGATCTGAAAAGAGCAATTTAGTGTCATTCCAGAATGAATGTCTAATGAAGAATATAACAATTTGAAGATTTTAAAAAATCACAATAGTGACAACATCCAGCAGCTCCCTAATACCTCCATTGAAAATAATATATTATCTCTTCGATTAACTGTGGAAGTGTTCTTACTGTTTAAAAAAAACTTGCCCTAGCAATCAATTGGAATCTGTCTCCTTGTGATTTAAATCCATTATTCCATGTCCCAAATTTTGGAATAAAGAACAGTAAGTTTCTGTGGGACATCCCTTCCAGTTATTTGAAAGGTATTATCTCTTCTTCAGCTTCTGTATTCAAGGACAAATATGGTAACCTTATTCAGTCTGACTTTATAGAACAAGTTCCCTGATTATCTTCACTGCTTTTATGAATCTATCCCAGTTTGTTTGAAATCTTCTTAGTGTACTAATCAAATGTGGAGATAATATTGAAGGAGAAATTTCACCAGTGTAAACTAGAATTAGAATGGAATTATTACATCCTATTATCTGAAAGTTCCATGCTTTCATCATATAACTTGATTGAAAAACATAACCTACTTGTTCCATTTTAAACATCATTATGCAGCATTAACGAAGATAAACGCTCATAGTCTAAAAAGTCTATGTAGATTTCTATATTATAGATTGATGTTCTGATAAATTCCTACTTCACTGCCAAGTTAAAGGTTGGCAAGCTATCCTTTATAAATCAATGCTATTGAATTAATCATATCAGTTATTAGGAAACATGCTGAGCAGGGCAGAAATATACCCATTGCAATTAGGACCAGCATTTATGTCACTAAGTGATGCAGTTGTAAAGTGTGATGTCACAAGACTGTATTCCTTAATAATGGCAATCCTTGCAGTGCATGTTGCCATTGTTAAGCAAGGATCATGGATTGTTAAGTGACTTTCAACAACCAAAGTCAGTGGGGAAGCTGCAAGGCCAAGAGGGGCTTTTAACTTGGCCAGCAAGCAGGTGAGTGACTGCTGCTGGGGGTAGAAGGAGCTGAGGTGTGGTGCAGGTGCTGGGAAGATGTGGCCAAACTCAATAGGGCCTGGAGTGACTGCTGCTGGATAGCAGGTGGTTTGTGAGGATGCACAAGTAGCAGTTGTAGGGAGTAGTAGCAGGGAGACATGGTACAAGCTTGGCAGGGCTTGCTGTGATGACTGCTGGGTTGGAGAAAGGAGGGATGGTTCAAGCACAATGAAGCTCAAGAAAGTGCATGAGTATGGGGAAGGCATGGTGCAAGCATTTTGGTTCTCCTTCATCTTCTATCATCTTTCAGTACCACCAATTGTGGTATCCATCTGGACTTCCCACAGGCATTAAAGTGTGTAGATTGGGCATAATATTCCACAAATACCTCTTTTTTCCCCTTCCTGTGGTTAGTTTCAGTTGGCATTTAACAACTTCTTGACGCAATTGACTGTGGTCATCTATCAATTTGGAATGAGGGAATATCCAGCTGCATATTTCAACCTTGGACCAACCAATTGATATGGTCAAGATCATGCTCCAGTGGAGACCTGAATAGGGAGGAATAGATCAACGTTCAATACTGGAAAGACTATTGTCTGGAGATATTTGGACTCTATCGTCCATTGTATTTTGTTAGTCCCACATAGAGTTGCATTTTCACATTTGAGAATAATGTATGTGCAGTATTGGAAGATGGAAGAGGTACCAAAAGAGGAAGAAATTATTTTTAAAAATCTTAGATTGTGCAGAAATGGACAAATTAACAAAAGAAATAAAAGGGAAGGAGGAAACCAAATATTACCAAGTTTGGGACAAATTGTATGATTGGATAGAGGAAAGACATAAAAATCAAAAAGCTGTATAAAAGAAACAAAAGAAATGGAGAGAATTGTAGCCAATGTAAATATGTAATAAAGTAAAGAAGATGAGTGGAAAAATGTAACAAAAGAACGAGAAATAGAAATACGTAATTAATTAACGTAAGATAGAAACCGGATAGAGACTTGTAATAAGAGGGGACTGTAACCCCCCCTACCGTATATATGGTTGTGTTTGATTGTTTGTATGTCTTATTTTATAAAATAAAAATATTTTTGTAAAAATAAAAAAGGATTGATGGTTTCTATATTTTTGAAAGGGTTTGCACACCTCCAACAATTTCAGAATCCAGAATAATTGCTCAGTATGTCTAATGCAGCCTGAAAAGGGAATTACCGTAACTGTTTTATGTGCAAGGTGAAGTTTTATGAGAACTGTGACTAATTTTGGCCAAGACTTGGCATGTAATATCCAGACTTAACATTCACTGCCATTATTTAATATAATTTATTTAAACATAAAGGTCAAAATTTCTGAATATTGTAAGACGTTCAAACAAATATATGAAATTCAACCATTTTGCTTTCATATGAACATCTTACCAATGTGAGCAAGAGGGAAACTGCCTGGCTCCCTGCTCCTCCTGATTCCCCCCCCCCCCAGCATGAATGGCTACTTGTCCATTTTTAATGTATAGTCTTGTTTTTCCATGTGAAAAGCAATTATTTTAAGTATCCTTCACCTGTAATAACTAAATCTAATAGGATTCAAGAAGAAGAATTACAGAGGCAGACCTTCGGTGCAGTTTAGAAAAACACCACATATAATTTATCAGACATAAAATGAATGCAGATGCTGAGCCAGGATGATCCATACTGCTCATTAAACGCTTGAGGCAGACGCTATGTCATACCTGGCACTGGGAGGGAGGCCTAAGGACATTACAGATAGAGTACTGAACAGGGAAATAGTGACAGGACTGCAAATATTGTTTTCTAGCTATCACCTTTGTTTTTCTTCCAGACTTCCCACTCTCTTTGGATTATCCTGTTTTTTGTGCAGTGAAGTAAGTTTCAAAACCAAAACATAGAATTAGGATTGAGAGGGACCTTAGAGGTCTTCTAGTCCAGTTCCCTACCTAGAGCAGGAATCGCCATACCATCCTGGACAAATGCCTGCCCAATCTTTTGAAAGCTCTGATGGGGTATTCATGAGTTCAGGAGACCAACTGCTCCACAGTTTAATAACTCTCACGTTAAGGAAATGCCTCCTTAGTCCATGTTTTGTCAGCGCTCCCGTGTAAACAGGAAACAGGATTAGATGAGCTAATTCCACTTTATTTAAAGCTGTATTAACAGAATTTTGCAAACTTCCTGCCACCTTCCTGGTGGGTTCTTCCTACATTTCTTCCTTTGACCATTAATGCATCGGGGGGGGGGGGGTTTCTCTCTCGTCTGATCACATTTCTTCCCCTAATGACCCCGTTAAGGTCATCCATATATTTCATTACAATTTTGGATCTCTCACTGCAAAGCTTCCATATATTCTTTTCTTACCCATCAAGTACTAGAGAGAGATGATCTACGGTATTCTCTCTTTCCTATGATGTCCCTTCATGTATTAGAAGACTGCTAGGATGCCGTCATCTCTAAGCTTGTGGAGGTGCAATTTATTTTTTTGCAGTAGTTGTACAGGTAGTCCTCAACTTATGACCATAATTGAGCCCAAAATGTCTGTTGGTAAGTGAGACATTTGTTAAGTGAGTTATGACCTTGCTTGCCACAGCAGTTAAGTGAATCATGGCAGATGTTGTTAGTAAACGGTTGTTAAATGAATCTGGCTTCCGCATTGACTTTGCTTGTCAGAAGGTTGTAAAAGGGGATTATGTGACCCCAGGACACTGTAACCGTCATAAATATGAGTCAAGTGTCGCAATTTTTTCTTGTCTTGCATGTGGTGGCACCTCTGGCAGATAGAGCCATCCTAAAAAACATCTGTTCAGATTTTAGGAGCTAAAATCAATAAAAATACTATCAGAATTAAAGCAACAGCAGATTCTAGTAGCTTCACTGTTTCAGCCCATTTCTGAATCATTGTAGGCTTTTTTTACATTCTGTTTTTTCTCATCCTCTTTTGTTCAACCCTCTTTTCCTCTTATTAAATAAATAAGCCCAATGCAAGTTTTACCTCTTCAAAAATGCACAAAGCATTGGCTACCTAATAGCACATGGATTGTTGTAAATCCTACATTCACAGCTTTTCAAATTAAAAGGGAAAATAGTTATTTGCATGATCATGCAAGCACGTTTCTCTCAGGGCCCCCAGTTTAGCCATATACATTCCCTTGAATAATTTGGAGGCAGAAAATGTGAACCTATTTCTAATCTTAAGTAATTAGGCTCTCAAAAGTAGGTAATAATTAAAGATTTATTTGATTTATATCCTACCTCTCTTCCTGGTGCCCAAAGCAACCTAGAGGGGATCTGCCTTCATATTTATCCCCACAACAGCAGTCCTGAGAGGTAGGCTGGGCTGAGAGACTGGGCTGATCCAAAGTCAGGAAATGAATTTCCACCATTAAGGGTTGACTTGATCCTAATTCTCCATGGTCCCAGAACAGCACCTTAGCATTAGGACACCATTGTACTTTCAACTCTCAGTATATACAAATAACGTTTATTTACAGAATTAAAAAGGCTATATAATGAATTGCAGTAGTAGTCACTTTGTAACAAAAAATATTTTATAAAAACAATTTATTTAATTCTAGTTAAAATATTTTAGCAAAAATGTTATTGTCATGTTCCTGAATGGTGTGTCTAGTATCTGCCTGATTAACACATTCAGTTGTCATGTAAGGCAAGTTGGTAAGAGTACGTATTCTGCCCATTGTTCATTTAACATGAAAGAATCCTAATTGGTTAGTTATGCTGAGTTCTTTTCAAGAAGATTTTGTGCATATAATCCCAAAACTTCCCTTGATGAGTTTCATTATGATGAATCATAGCTGTGAGAGCTTCCCCTTGATCAAGACTCTGCCAGTAATCTTGAAGCCACATTTCTTTCCAGCTGAAACATAGAACAAAAATATTCTTTAATTTTTTTTGTCAGAGAGTGAGTATATAGTCAGAATAAAGCATTATTTTGCAACTAAATGGGAAAATAAAAAATAGTTGCCAAGATCTTGGCTAAACATTTTGAATTAATCTGGAACTTCATGAAATATTTATTTCTAAAGTTAAACCACGAATTTGCTACAGAAATTAATAGCCTTGTTGAAAGAAAAATCTGGAAACAACTTTAATATATGAATTTGGATAGGGTAATGTACAAGTGATGATCAATAAGCTATTATAATCTCAAAGCATTTTTGCATACATTAAAGATCAGTAAGATTAAATATGATAATTATAATAGTAATTGTTTCATCCTACATATTTATGGTTATGTTGCCTCTACTGTGCTATGCACCTAATCGCCTGCCTATCTTTTGTAAACTGCAACATTTTAGGAGAAGCAGATTTAAGACAAGGAAACCTCCTCCTCCTAGCTTTCCTGACTTTACTGATGAGACAAGCTGCTTTCAAAATGAAAATCCACTTTTCAGAAATTAGGCAAAAGTAAATGAAATTGTCCCTCCCATGAAATTTGCAATTTTAAATTTTATTTGAGCTTTTTGCTTATCATCAATTTCATATTATAATGCTGTAAGGTTTGTTTTCTTTGATATATAGCTTAAATTTAATTATTAAATGTGGTATATTTTTTCTTGCCTAATGCCCCAATGAAATCATTATTTTTATTCAAGGGCTAGGTGTCACACAGATACATGTTATTGTTTTAGGTGGTCAAGGTATTGCATAGCTTGAGAACTCTTGTTTTAACTAGTGGAGGCTGCCATGTGAGAGACAAATGTTGTAGCGTATTAAGTGCTTCATATTCTTCTATTAAAAGCACAACAACTGGGATTGGTTGAAAAGTTGGCATTCTATAGTTTATATATTCTGCAATACTATGTGATGTCTGCATTGTGGGAATGATCAGAACTACACATACTTTAAGCTTCCTTTTTTATAGTGAGAATGTTAATTACATAATTGTATTTAAAATGTAATTTATATCTAGCCATTCAGTGTAATACTAGGTTGGCCTAAAATGGCTCTAGAGTACAATGTATTTAACAATATAATCAGATCAAGTTTTCCCAGTCCAGTTTGAGTGCAATTTTGCCACCAGCTACATAAGAATGCATTGTAACTCAAAAGATAAAATTTAATCACAACACTGAATTAACATTATATCCTTAATAATACATGCAATTACCTGTCTCCATCAGGAATGTCTTCAATATTGCCATAACCAGGTGCTGGTGAAGGACATCCCATGTGTGTGGTCTGTGCGATATGAACTTCTGGAGCTAGTGATTTCCCACGAGTTTTTTTGTGGTCTCTCTCTGCATTAAGTCTTGCATTTTCTCGGTCACAGACGAAGCACTCAAATCCGTTTAGATAATTAGGTAGGGACATGTCATTTACCCCCCATTCACGCTTCCTCATGTTCTCAAGCAAGAACTGGTTTGTAATACCATGTGGACTCTTGTACTTTAGATATTTCAAATATTCATCTGAGTTCCTGTCTAAAAAATCAATATATTCTGCAAGTTCTTTAGGGCTCCCAAAGTCATCAATAAGAATAATGGAATGATCAGCAGGCATCCAGTCTCGTACAGATGGTGAACCTCGATATACAGGGATAGCCCCTACATGCATTGGCCTCCAAAGTTTCTCTGTCATATAATCAGGACATATGGCATTCTCCATAGCCAGGTGAAATTTGTATTTAGAAATAAAATTCATGAATTCAGAGTCCTCTGTAGTGGCTGTAGAAGTGTCCCTCAATCTCATATTGGGAAGTTTTTGGTTGTTCAGGCATCTCCCATAAGAGTCTACCTAGAAGAATGATGATAATATGTTAAATTTATCCCCATCTTTTCTTCTTTCCCCCTCCCCCAGCGCATCTTTGCTATGGAAGAAGCAACTAGAGAATTTTAAATATTTTTGTCTTTTTTCATTAATACCCCGCCATTAACCTGTTATGTGTCAATAACCTAAGGGGGGAAAAGGGGGGGATAAATTAATCTCTTAAGATAAATTCTCTCCTAGTTATCTAACATATACTTGTGTGGGAAGTGCACCCCAAAGACGACAGTGGCAGGAACCCCCGAAACAGTGCAGAAAATAAAAACAAGTCTTTTCCCTCAGCAGAGTAAAGACAAGCGCTCAGGAGATAATTGCAAGTAATAACTAGAAATAACAAAGCAGATCCAGAAAACATTCAAACCTAATAACTCACCAAGGCAAAACCAGAACTCCCCTTTTCCTGTCCCCTGACAGTATTAACCCCCTAGAGAGGAAAGACAAAGGTCCTGGGAGAGGATTAACCCATTATGGCAGGAAGACAGCTTCAACCAAAGGCACACATGTAGGAGTTCAAAGGAAAATCAAGTATAAGAAGGCCTGGGTTGCCTCTCCAATCTGCTTGCAAGCCAGGAAGGCTTGAGCTGTGTCATGCCTGCTTCTTGCCTTCCTACATTAAAAGAATTCCGCTTTCTGGCAGCTGGCTTCTGAGTCCATTTCTTCTCAGCTGGAGACCAAACCAGGGAGTTTTTCTTCCAACACTCCACACTCAAAGTTGAAAACAAAATAACCACCAAAAAATGTGCCTAATTGATTCCCGCCCGAGCCCAGCGGCCACATTCACCCCACCAAGCGCAGGGCCGGGCCGGGCCCCTCTTTACCTGGATGTGCTTCATGAGCTCCCGCACGTAGCGGTCGCGGTCGGCGGGGACGTCGCAGTGCGACTGCAGGTAGAGCAGCGGGGCCAGCCCCTCCCTGCGCAGGCGATCCTTCTCGGGCAGGCCGCGGGGCGGCGGGCGGCGCAGGTAGTCCAGGTGGGGCAGCCACTGGAGGCTGAGCGGGAAGTCGGACCGGCGGCGGAAGGTGGCGGTGTGGTTGAAGAGGCGGATGCCGGCGCCGTGCGAGAGCAGGTAGTTGTTCATGGGCGACTCCTCGTGGAAGAGGGCCCAGGTCTGGTGGGGCAGCCGCGGCAGCGGGGCCTCGTAGGCCCGGAAGTCCGTGCCGTAGAAGAGCAGCGACCGCGTCCGCCGGTGAGCTCGCACGCGACGGTCCTTGGTGGCCAAGCAGGAGCCCCGCGGGCAGTCGATGCGCGCCGCCTCGCCGGGGAAGTGCGGGAAGAGGCCGCCGCTCCACCACAGCAGGATGGGCAGTTCCCGGTTGGGGCGGCGGTCGCGGTTCCCGGGCCCGCGGAAGGAGGGCGCGGCAGCCACCACCAGCCCGCCGTGCAGCTGCGCCGGCTGAAAGAAACGGGCCGCCTCGGCGTCTCCCAGCTCCTCCGAGGCCTCCAGGGGCCCCGGGGTGGCTTCCGTGGCGCCGCTCCCCGCCTGCAGCGGGGCCCAGCAGCAGCAGCAGCACCAAGCGGCGAGCCGGGCCAGCCGGAGGGAAGCCATGGCCGCTTCGCCTTAGCGCGCCCCGGGGCGGCCGTCGTCTCCGGGGCGGGTCGCCGGCGGGGGGACATTTCCCCGCTCCACCCCAGCGGGGAAGAGAAGCGGACGGGGGGCTTCGGCGCCCACTTCTTCCTTGGCGCTGAGGAGGCTCCTCCGTCCTGGGCTTCTCCCTTCAGCGGCTCTGGGCCCAAGAAGGATTCCGGGAGCCCCTTTTCTCTGGCTGCCCGGCCCGAATCTGAAGGGAAAAGGCAAGAACACCCCGAGAGACAGGGCTGTGTGTGAGTGTGTGTGAGAGAATTATGGCAGGCACGAATTAAATAGAAAAAACAAAAGTTTCTAGAGGGTATTATCCCAAAATGTAAGTTTATCAGGAGAACCTGTATCAAAATGAAAGTTTTGTTCTAGTATTTGCGATGCATCATCATGGTATAAGTTAGTTTTGACTAAAAGAGCGAGCCATGCCTCTGCCATGATGTTAAAAAGAATTGTAATTTCTAATTGTTTATAATGGCTTTTTACTTTTATCTATTTGATTAAATTATGTAGACTAATTTAGAATAAAAGTGAAAATAAATCAATGTTTAAACAAAATCTTGTTTTTCCCAGAATATCTTTAATTATTTACCAGTCTGCTTAATGTACTTTAAAAATATTAACACAGGAATATCTCTACATACATCAGTCTTGAAGTAATGTTCTGCTCGACTTGGTGGGAGAAGCATGTTCCAGATCCCATCTACTAGAAAAGCCCATGGGAGCACCTAGGAAGAGCCTTTTCTCCCCCCCCCCCCCCGATATTAGGTTTGCCCCAATCCTACTGGGCTGTTGCAAACCTGGCTGCGCCATCTAACTGGGAGCACTGGCATTTTATGGTTGAGCTGAATGTTTGTTGTCATGAATGTTGTAAGTTATTTATGTCATTGCTTTTTTTTTTAAGATTAGTTGTTTTATCCTGCATTTGTTTTTAATGTTATGTATATGAGATAAGTGGTTTTATAAAAACTTGCTAAATAAAACAAATACATGAAAATTATGACATATCATTTGTCTTCTATGGGCTTTGTAATTTTGTAAACAAAACTCCATCTGGCAGCAGTGGTTGGAAAAGAGAGTAAATGGGGAAAAAGTAAGTGAAGAAATATATTCAACATTGTAAGGAAAAATCTTAACTGAATTAAAAAGGCACGGCTGATCCAGCCAGTAATGAAAGCAAAATGCCTCTAGAGATCTTGGCAGAATTGTTTAAAAATGGAATCCAAGAAAACTTGAATATATTATCCCTATGGAGCAAATCAGGCACGCAAATGGTAAAATAATTCCTGCAAAAGATGAAATGTGAAATTGCTGAAAGCTGAAATTGTTAAACTACCAAATTTATCCCTTGTAACATTAAAATAAAGATGAAGGCTAGGCAGAGGTGTAAATTTTCTGTACTACTATTCATCCGTTCTCCACAGTTTCCGTTTCCTATATTGGGGAACACTGGATGCTCTAAGCCACTGATGGCTAAACTTTTTGCCATTGTGTGCCAAAAGCGTGGGGAGCGTGGGGTGTGTGTCACGCACACCCATAATGCACAACCAAACCCCTGTGCTGTCCCCCCCACCAATACATTTACGCAGGCCTCACTGAAGCCTCCTGGTAGTCCCGTTGGGTCCGTTTTTCACCATCCACAGGCTCTGGAGCAACAATGATTCAAAGGCATAAAAAGAAAAATCCTTTTAATTGTTTTAAGTTTTATAATTTGGTCAAGAAGTATTTGCCTTTTACTTGTGGAAGTATTCTGATACGTGGTAGCTTTAGTTTCACAAATCTTGTATGTAAACTTTGTGTATAAAATACAGGAATCTTGGAATATGTGTATGGTAAAAGAACATAGGTTTACATTCTCTGTGGTAGTACTGAAAGCTGCAGTGATTTCTGTTTTGGTGAGATTAGTATTAATAAAACATGCTGTTTGGTGTAAGTGCCCATTTTCAGTGGCTGAAGAAATAACACTACAATATAGACAGGTTCTTCACATCTCTAAATGCAACTTCAGTGCATGGAATAATGTGGGTGAGCAAGCATGAAACAGATAGCCAGTGAGGTAGCTGGGCTAATATCTAAATACACTGCCGGAATTATTCCATCAATCAGCTGAGATTTGGGATAGAGGAAAAAAAAAAAAAAAGAATATACGCAGCAGCAGTGAAGTGGGGAACCTTGGGAAGGGGGTGGTAGTTTGGGGGGAAATGACCCTCCCTCTGATAGAAGCCTACCTGAATCCCATTTTCTCTGGCTAAGAGTAGAGAGGGAAAGAATATAAGAGGGAAGAAGGGCTTACAGACTTCTACAGAGATGGGGAGACAAAAATCTATCTAGACAGGCTTCCAACCAGTCCAGCTTCCTCTCAACCCCACAAACAGTAATAGAAAATAAATGCCCAGAGTTGGTACCTGCATTTCTATTTCAAATTTGTTTTAAATAAAGTTAATTTTAATGTTATGTGCCCATATTAGCATGCTATTTCAAAAGGAAACCGCGTCGTATCTTTTCCATGTTTTCTTTCCTGAAGAAAGCTTGGGTGAATTTCTATCATGTTGCCTTTTTTGGCAGTAATCATGATTTGGTGCCTACAAGGAGTTATTTCAGTACTCTACAATTACTGCATCGCTTTTTGGTTGGAGAGAATAACAAAAATTACAACTACTATTTCTTCCATCTCAAACCAAATGAGAGTACAAATTGTTCTAAGAAACACTCCTTCCATCCAGTAACACAGACCTATTAAGAATATGAATAACGCAAAAATAGAAATAGATTTTAAGAAATTCAATATAATGTATTCTAGATCACAGTATAAAAGTTCAATTTTACAGTAAGATTATCTAGTCATGAAGAAAAGTAACTTAGCTTTAGGAAAGGATGTTGTATTTCAAAGTAGTGCTAGCATACTTTGCCTTCTCATAGGATTACTAGCTTTTCTCAGCAAGCACTAATGAAAAATTAGGTTCATAGATTAGAAAATGAAATGCTTTTGCAGATAAGAAAAAGTTTATAAGTATCTGATAGAATATTGTTGTAGACCATTGCAAATTATAGTTTATTTGCCATTGTGGAGCTTGAGAGTCAACCTGCAAACCAGCTCATTCCCCTCCAAAGTACAGGCCTTGGAAAAAATAATCAGTATTTATTTGCTAACAATGACATAAAATACATCTTTATATAATTTTTTACAAATTAAAAGATGAATTGAAAAAAAGTGAAAATACACTTAACCTTTTAAAATTTAAATTCTAGAAATTAGAATTCTGAAAGATTCATCGTTGACTGTTGATTTGGGGATGGATGTTGTTTATTTGTTTCAGAGATTTCCAAATTTTGGTTGGAATATTTGTATTTGGCAAGAAGGAGAAGGGCAATCTTAAGCACACCTGAAATCTTTATGATTTGGAAAAACTCCTTGAGAATGAATTGTGTACATTTCTTTGCTATGTGATGAAAGGGAAAGCTGCAATAGATCAAACAAAATATTTACAATTTCTTTCTCTCTCACACACACACACATGCACACACATACACACAAACACAAAATAGATCATGGGGTAAGAAACTATACTCCTGAATATTTAATCATTCATGTACATAAAACTTTCAATTTCAAATATTCAGTCTCAACCCACAATTTGCCTAGGCAAGCTTCTTCCCTTCTCTCCCCTCACCCTTTCTCAAAATTCCATGTTGCTATTCTCTTAATACATCCTGAACACTGCAAGACAATCTTTAAGTGTAGCCTTTTTAAAAAAATAATCTCCTTCTACAAATTAATGAGCCTTTATATTGAGTCTGTGAAATGTATTTTATTTTTCTATCAGAATTCCTTTGGCTTATTTGAAGCCAGAGTAATGGTTTATCAAGGGAAAGGTTGCCTATCAACTAGGCCAACTTTATGTCTGAGCTTGAAGACTAAAATTCAGTTATGACTATCCTACACTAACGAATCAGGTTGTTATTTTACCAATGACCAAAATTATCTGGAGCTATTAAGAGCCTGAACATCAGTGGCATGATTTGAACTTTGCGTTATGAGCATTTCTTCCCTATGGAGATCTCAGATACTTCAGTGCTTCTTGGATACAACTCAACCTAGCCATCTCCAAGCATATTTCTGTGCCACTTTTTGACATCTTTTTATAAAACATTTCTTTTAAAGGAGAAATCATGGTCATCATCTTCAAGATCCTTAATTAAAACCTAGCATGTGAATAGGAAAAAAAGAGACAAAACAAGATACTGGCAAAAAGATGCTTCTTTTCTCGAAGGAGTGATGGCAATTCCAGTTCACACCAACCAAAGACAGATTTAACTTTCCTAGAGACAGGACCTGCTTGTTTCCATTTACTTATTTCAAGGCAAATTTGTGTAGCAACACAATTACAGAGTAAAGGCATGTCAATTCTTTTCCCCAGCTCAAAATTTGGGATTTTTAAAAAAAGAAGACACCATTCTATAATTTGATTACAGTATATTGCATCCCCAAATTTTAAGAAGTTACCACCCTATCTGACATATACCTCCCAACTGGGTAGGGCCGACCACCCGTCTTTCCCTATTTGGCTCATTTTCTTTTCATAAAGATTATCACATACACAAACTGCATCACCATCTAATTTTGGAGAACAATTGCTTTTTCTTCTGATGCAGAATCACGGACATTAACTCAAAGGAACTCGGGTGTCAAGAGAAAAATGATGTAGATTTCTGCCAATCTTAGTAAGTGACGTAGGTTTAGGACTCAGAATCAAACAGTGTTTTTCATCACCCTAAGTAGATGTTTTGATTGTTCATGTCTCTCTCAAAGGTGTTGGGAGATGCTGAAACTTTATGAAGTATATTAAAATTATGGAATTATACAGGTTTTTCTATAGTCCTTCCAAAAGGAGACGGGGTCGCTTATGAGGCAGTCAGTGAACCTGCAGAGGTCAAGTGCTGGCATCCAGCATAATTCTGACTCTAGCTCAGCAACTGGCGAATTTCTTTGTGCATGTGACAGAGGAAGTCCACATATGAAGCCCCCCCATTCATGCTCTTATCTTCCACCAAGAAGTGTTTGAACAGCAGATCTAGTTTGTCTTCCTGTTTCACAATGATAAACTGCAAGAAAAAAGAAAAAAAGAAGGTATACAATTTGCAAATAAGTCTTTTGCCATCCGGATTTAGTGCAGCCACACTCTGACAGTGAAAGCAACGTAACAATCCATTGTGGTTTGAACCACCACAAGCCCATTTAAGACAACTACTGTTGCTTTTAAGGCATTCAAATCATTTTTATACACTTTGTAATGCCTGGGAATCATAAAAGACAATCATTTTTGTTATAATCATAAAATCAAAACCAGTTACCTTCATGTAGCGTGATCTTTGAGCCTGGAATAGATCAATGGTGGATCGCACTCTTTTTGAAAAGGGATTGTCCAAAACTGGTAGTGTGCACTGTAACAAAGGTATGGCACATCAGATCAGGGACCATTTAATTCATTAATTAAATGAATTTTAAAAACATAGGTCACATCAGTTACATTACACAAATCATATTACAAAGTGTGAAGATGCTTGAAACAGTCTGGAATGTTTCACAATATTGAAAATGAAGGAGAAGAATAGCAGAGTCTTAGTGAACGCTAATATTTCCTCAATGCTGGCCTTACATTCCCTTGATCATGATCCTGCCAAAATGTTATTATTCATTGAAATACCTTTAAATTTTTTATGTTATTATGTAGAAAACAGAGGTATCCAAGGTCAGATAGGACATATATTAAAATTAAGGCAATTTTCTCTTCATCCCATCCTAACTTACCGTAGAGCTGTTGATCTGGCTGAAAGATGAGACTCCAAAGAGGTTTTGGATCAGCCCTTGTTGAACATTTACTCCTACCCACAAAAATATATTCAGGCCATTTTCTAGTAGGTATAGGTCCCCCTTGGAGAGACGTTCTTCTGAGTTTCTGATTGCTACTGGTAAGGAGTCGCTGCTATAATCTATTTTGGTCTGTAGGACAGAATGGGAGTTACTATCTCCTGGGTATATATAAAACACACATTTCACAATAGCACTTAACCAGAAATAATCCTTGGCATGTAAACATGGAACTTCTAAAAACTAGCTAAACAATTCTCAGAGGGCCCCATTTAAAATGTAAAAGACATTATAAGAATTAATTAATTGACAGTTGACTATATTCCCATGAATGGGGAATTTGGAATATACGTTACACATACTTTTTTATTTTTTACACTGAATATTCTACATAAATTCAGATGCAAAACATAAAATGATTGTCAGTTGTGCCTGATTTGGTTTGGCACCTAATTCCTATGAAATGAAGCATTCAGGAAGCAGTTTTTAGAT
>JANHFT010004079.1:78222-88640 GCA_032467955.1 Pseudoxenodon macrops
CGTCCCATTCCCATCTTTCCTCTACGCTCAGGACGGGACGAGGGAAGGGGAAGAGATTGGCAGGGTCATCGGCCGCCGTGGCTTTCCCACGCAGGGGTGAGGGCGGTCCCGGTGAAGAGGAAGCCTTGTGTGCTGCAAGGTCAGGCCAGTGAGCGGGGCATAGAGACACTGGTGGCAGGCGTGCCACTGATCTACAACTTGTCACAACCATCTGGGCTGGAACGTCGTCAGCCTGTGGGGCAAGATGGTCCTCAGGGACACCAGGCCCCACACACTCACTGCTTCCTGTGCACAAGCCAGGGGGGAGGGGGAACTTCTCACTGGTTCCAAGGCGGCCCCACAGATCTAAGGCTGACTGCATCATCAGGTTGTAGATCAGCATCTGGTTGGCCTGGGTTGGGCCGAGGTGCCGCAAGCCGGTCCTTCCCTCTGTGGGCCAGATCTGACCACATTGAGGGCCAGATGTGGCCCGTGGGCCTTGAGTTTAACATCCCTGCCTTAAAAGATAGGCATTACACAACTCTAAAATCTTGCTTTCCTCTTTCTTTTCACGTAAGAGCATAGCAATAGCACTTAGACATATCTACTGCTTCACAGTACTTTATAGCCCTCTTTAAGCAGTTTACAGAGTCAGCATATTGCCTCCAGCAACCTCTCACTTTTCCACTTCATAAGGATGGAAGGTGGAGTCAATGTTGAGCCGGTGAGAATTGAACCGCCAAACTGTTGGCACCCAGCAGTCAGCAGAAGTAGCCTGCCGACTTAACTATTGTCATGGTGTTGTACTTATGAATAACTATTGTCACACACAATTTGCCTGCCTCCACAGTTTTCTGGACAACCAGGGAATAATAAAAGTTAATACAATCCTAGATAAAACCATAAGCAATATACTGTAACTAACAATTGTTAGAAACAAAAAAAAAATACAAAACTAAGACAAGTTTCCTTAAAGTAATGAAATTACTTATCTTACTATGACTAAGTGTCTAAGGGGATGGCAAAAGGAAGCTAAGCTGTTCCTTTTAATCTAAAGAGCCCTGAATGGCAACTGGGGGCAGAGTCATAATCTGCACTCAATAATAGATTCCATTTCTAGACCACAGCAGAAGTCTGCACTTGAATTATCATGCCAATTCAGGATCTGGCTATAACAGATGGAAAAAGAACATGGGAAGGATGAGAAAATTAAACAAGGAAGTAATAAAAACATCTATGAAGACAGGAAAAATAAGCCCAAGAAACATGAAAAGCAGAGACCCATTGTCTCGTACCTGCAAAAACCTCACTAAGCTGAAAGGGATTTAGTTTTAAGTATATGCACACCAGCCAGGATTATAGCTGCACAATGAAAAGAAGCTGCCAGAGGTCATAGCCATCTTTTTCCGGGAAACTTAACTTGAAAAAAATGATATGGTGAGAATACTCTAAAAGTACTCTCAACTGACACTGCAGAAGTATAAAGAAGCATGTTTTTAAAGCCAATGCCTCCCAATTTATTAAGAGCTATTTAAGACTATTAGAATCCTTTCTCAATCAGAGGATACTGTATGCCCATTATCATTTTAAAGTTATTGTTTAGCAGCTTCGCATACAGGGGAAACTTTATTTATTGGTTTATGGAGTGCTCTTTGCAGTTTCTATAGCTAATGTTGCATATTCTTAAAAATATGAAACACTATATGAAAAAAAATCAATAAAACACCAGACTATAAAACTAATGAGTATGGAATGAATAATTCCAATTCATGCTTATACTAGCAGCATCACTATTCATTAGAGGTACAAGCTCTCACTCTCGTCTCTCAAAGGCTCTTTAGAGCCCCCAAAACTTCTTCAATGTCAGGAGTGAGAGTACCAAACTTTTATCTCATCAGTGACTGTTGCCCAAGAGCTCCTGCAGAAAATGCTTGCTTCCAATCTTTCAAGTGAGATCGGGAATCTCCACAAGCATAATCTAGAGGCAAATCTACAATTTATGGCAAGAGAGAATGCCGTGTTTTCTGTCTTCCCGTCCCACAAGTGTCAGGTTCCTGTCCCGAGCAGCCTTTTCGTAAATACCTTTGCACAGGAACTGTAGAAGCAGGGATCCCATTTCGCACATCTCCTTGTCCAAACTGGCTACAGGCAGGTTGTTCAGAAGGGATTAATGTTCCCGATGTTGATGCAGATGCTCCAGATGAGGTGGGAGGAGCTCTTAGAGGACCTAGAAGTGTTGAATTCCATTGCCAGTTACACATCAGTTATCAAAATGGTTGGCCTGACCATTCATAAAAACAACATGAAATAGACCCACAGCATTAAATGTAGTATATTATCTTTTCGGGTATATTTTCATGCTACACAAGATTTTTATTATGAGAAGGAGAAAATAAAAAATAAATAAAAGACTAGCTACATATGCCATTTGGCAGAGGACCCACCAAACAACAGGAGAAAATGCTCTTGTTTAAGAAAGAGAGAGTGATCTATGTTAATGACAGTTTAGTTAGGAAGAAAAGCATGCTCTTCTGTTCAAACTCTGCAATTCCTCATGCAATCAAATATAGCTACTAAACTATAACTAGCTCTTCAGACGGTTTATCAGTGTGTCATGTGCAAGAGGGACTCCAGCTTGTCCCTCTCACTGTTTTACCCTGATATAATGCAGGAAAGGAAAACTAAGCCTTGTTACGTAGTAGAGGAACAAAGGCTGAACTCCTTCAGCCAATTGGCACATATTAAGATAAATCAATCTTTATGATTAATGAACAGATCAGCATCACAAGTTAGAAGTTCTCGTACACATGATTACGGTGCTTTTTTCAGATAAATTACACAAAGATCAGAATGAGAATTGAAAAAATATTGGAATTATTTCCATTGCCCAATATTTCCTAGCTTTATTTTAACCATCAGGTTAAAACTGTCTTACATTTTAGTGTTTCTACTATTTTTGGAAAACACTTTTGTTACTAGAAAGTATTTGTGATCATATTAGGGTTGTTCCTTGCTGCATAAAACCTTTGGTCTACTGTCATACATTTATAGGAAATATCTGCAAACGCCTTACAGGCATTCTCATTTCTCTACACTACAATAGCTTAATATTCAGATGAAGTGTAATAGTTAAAGCAAATGCATTAGAAAGTATTTTTTCACATGATAAATGGAAAGCATTTACCTAGGAAGTTAGGAGCAAAGGAAGCATCAGAATCAAGAGAGACAGGAGGATTCTTAGAAGGAAACCCCAAGGAAGGATAGTAACCTAGAAAGGCAAAGTTATAATAATGTGTTTGTATGTGCCCATTAATATGGATGCCAGATGTCAAAAATGGAAAAACAAATATATTATGCACATACATATAATAAATCATTTCTTTTCCCTCCCACCTAACAGTCATGTGACAGAAAAGCAGCACAGGCAACAATAAAGCCTAGCCAGAAGAGGGCTTTGTGGTATTGGCATTTAATGGCTTAGCAACATATTTATTTTAAAATAAGAGTAGTCACAGGGAGAAGGGAGGGAAGAAAGAAGCTATGTTTTCAAAAGTGCTTCTACAAATCAATACAATTAAAATGTTCTACTAGGACACTGAACTCAAAGTCGAAACAATCCTTTATAGTGAATGGAGATGTGACTGCAGCACCTATCTGCAAGTCCTCAAAACAGTTGTCTCTCTCACGAATGAATGTGTCCCAAGATAACGTTGCAGGGTCCAATTGGGTCAATCACAGGGACCAAAGCTTTTGTCTTCCGAGTTTTCCAACTCATGCTGGAGCCCATTTTCAGAGAACTTCTCTTCAGCAATGTGTGTTGTGTCTTTTCTTAGGACTGTTTTCTCCCCAAAAGAGACGCTTGGTTGAAGGAAGTGCAGATAAATGCCACATTCACACTCCTGCATGCTCTAGAGCACTTCCCACCTTTCTACCCAAAGCACTGCAGAGCCTTGATTTCTACTAAGCACACCTCAAGCATAAATGTAAAAACAAGTGATTGAATACAGTATGTACTGGCCACTTCTAAATAATTGTTAACAGTTACCATGATTATTGCTCAAAAATGTTCAGACAGACCATCTCAAACTAGCTACAAAGTTTTATAATCTTGTACTGCCAATTGTCCCAGGTATCTGTCCATATCCCAATCTCCTTATCAAAGGCATCTTCCTCTCTATTTGTTGATTTATCTGTTTTCTTTCTTATCTGTCAATCTTTCTTATTTTGTCAGCTGATTTATCAATCCTATTTTTTGCTCCAGTCCTTGATTCATTTGTTGATATGACCAATCCCTCTGTTCTTTCCACCCCTTTTGCTTATCATTTATCTGTTCCTCCTCTTCATCAAGCTGTTTGTTTTATTTGCTTATTCTTCTGATCCATATTTTTCCCGTTCATGTTCCATTTGTTGGCTTAGCCTTAAAATTACTAAAGCCCTGAATTATCTGGTAAATACAGAGAAATATAAATATGGCAAATGTGCCACTTTTGTCCACCATCCCAATTTCAAGACCAAAAACTACTTTTCCAATAGCAAAGAACCTAACCTCTATTCCTTCAAACAGTTTTCTTGCCAGACAGGCATAACCCCCCCCACACACACACATATTTCTTGACAGGCCATATCCCTCCACATATCCCTATACCAGCCTCCTGGTATAGGAGCTTGCTAATCTGCTATATATTATTTGCAACCTACCAAATTTCAGAGAGCAGTGTTGCATAATATAGTGTTTTACAATCCTCCCATCCCAGTATTTCACAATGAGGAAGCTATGTTGCAATCACGAAGATGAAAGTTATTAGCTTAAGACCATTACTCCTTTCCAGTGTTGGAAAAACTTTAAATAATTACAACAGGACAAAATGCATGAAGAATTTTTAGAAATGATAAAAAATATGCACAAAATGTGGAAGGGTGAAAAAGAATTTGGACCATTGCTGGAACATGGAAAAAATGAAAATGAAATTGAAATAATTGAAATTGAACTAAGCAGGGGAACTCAGGACAAAACAATTGAAAAGAAAATGTATAGAAATGATTTCACTGGGTTTAACAGTGGTTCCAAGAGAGTAACAAGGGGGAAATACCTTGTAAAAGAGAAACTACTAAAAGTTAAAAGAGATGGTAGTGAGAAAGGAGTGAGAGAGTTTGGAAATATAAATAAACAAACAATATATATTAAAGAGAGGAGAGGAATCCAAGTGGTCATAATTTTTATTAACACAAATAAAAGAAATAAAAAGGTAAGAGGATGGAAGAGAAGAAAACTAAAAAAAAGGGGGTGGGATTTTTGAGAGACCAAAAGAGAATGGTTAAAGAGAGATTAGTGAGAAGGAAGAAGGAAGATAAACATATATAAATATAGTAGAGCTATCTGCACTAATATTAATAAACATGTATAATTATCATTGTGTTTCCCCCCCAAAAAAGGTGTGTGTTTTATGTATTAAGTATCTTATTGATTTAATGAAGAAATCATGGTGCAAATCAAAATATAAAGAAGATTAATTATGTGAAATGGAAAATTAATATGGATGGATTAAATTTGAATGTGACAAAAAATTTATAAGAGTAAAAGGTTTTAAGAGAGGGGATGTAAAAGCAACAAGGGGTGGAGAACAAGAAAAAAATCTTTTTTGGGATATAGTGACTTTTATGAAAATGAAAATTGAGATCTATCTTTGTACAATTAATTGTGGATATATATGATATGCATTATGATGATAAACAAATATGGAAATATGATATACGAACGGAATAGCTAAATGTATCAATGCCATTAAATTTGGTACAAAGAACAAATAAGATATAGATTTATGTAGAATTAAATGATAGTATTGGATAATTATTAGGGATGTTAAACATTATTGTCTTATATGAAAAGAAAGTGAATAAATGAATAAATTTAAGAAGAAGAAAAGAAAGAAAATAGGGGTTATAGGATGTACAAAAGAAGACGTGGGAATCACTTTGTTCATTAGAAACAGGTGGAAAGGAGGAATGTAAAAATGAAGGAAATTAGAACATAAGGTAAAATTAATTGAATAAACGTGATATTTTCACAAAAAGTATGTAGATGTAAAGGTATAATTATGTACTCTGACAACTGATGCTGTAAGTTTGTGTGTTGTTATAAAAAAAAATTGTAAAAAAGAAAAGACCCTTTTACCACGACCATCCTTCAAAGAGAATGAAGAAGCCCAATCCACCTGCTAAAGGCCATCCTCTCCACCTACCTTGGGGAGGGCCTGCTTGTTGATATCCTGTCAGGGGGCCATTGTAAGCACCGTATTGAGGGGCAGGGACCCTTTGCATTTGCTGTCCTCCGTAGTCAGGCTGCATGTAGTTTGCATATCCAGGCTGTGACTGCCCATAAGGTGGCCCGGCGTGAGCTTGCTGGTTTACACTCATTATGTTCACATCCCCAGGCTACTCTTCACCTGCGGGAAGGAAAAGGGAGCCATTTAGAAATCACTCAGAGTAATATTTCTAGGAAGGGTTGAAAGAAACAATTTGATAGAACAATGCTTCCAGAACATGCCTCTGTGGAGTTTGAATTTATTATTTCACATATATCATTCACTGCTGTTTATATTATGATATAAATAAGTTCTCATATACACATAAAAGAGTATGATGATTTGCCACCGTTAAAGACGATTCAGGCAGAGCATAATTACACCTCAAACTTCAATTTTCATTCACATTAGGTTATAATTCCCACAAATTTATTTTTTATTTTTTTTATTTATTTAAGGCTTTTGCATATCATCTTATTACAGGTTCTCAGAGCGGCATTCAATTTTTTTTTTTAAATGAAGCAAGGAGGATATTAAAATATAAAGATATTTATAAAACTATGTATCGGCAGAAATAAAATAACATTAAACCTCTTGGATTAAAAAGCCTAAACAAAATAGCTTATTGCCCCAATGGGCGACGTTGCAAAAAAGCATGTTTACCTTTGACTGGGGTTTGTCACTACCCAGAACCCATGTATGTTTTATATAATAAACCTAAGAAAAAAACATGACTGTATCATTCAATGGCGTCATTTTGTTGGGAAATAGAACAGGTTTTTCCTCCTTCCACCTTTACAAACCTTACATCTCTTAACCATCAACACACTAACAATGGAATGGAGCAACAGTTTATAGATAAAGTAAAGCAAAAAAGATGGCAACTTACAATCAGGCTGTCTCCTGAAATATCTATCTTCATATGCAGTATTCCATATACCACAACATAAAAAGCATAGAGACAGTTAACTTCATTCAGGACAGAATGAAGTTGAATTGAGGATGTTTTTCTTCACAGGAAAAAGTAGCTAGGCAATCCCATCAAATTCTCTGTACAAGTAAGTCCTCGATTTACAACCGTTCAAAGTTACAATGACAATGAAAAAAGTGACTTATGACCGTTTTTCACACTTATGACCATTGCAGCATCCCAATATGATCAAAATTCAGAGGTTTAGCAACTGACTCATATTTATGGCAGTTGCAGTGTCCTGGGGTCATGTGATCCCCTTTGGCAATCTTCTGACAAGCCACGTCAATGGGGAAACCAGATTCAGAGGATAATCAGAACTGCAGAAAAAACAATTACTGCCAACTTGCCTTCCATTCAGGACCTGTACACTGCACGAGTCAAAAAGAGGACCGTGAAAATATTTACTGACCCCTCGTATCCTGGACATAAATTGTTTCAACTCCTACCCTCAAAGCGACGCTACAGAGCACTGCAAACTAAGACAACTAGATACAAGAACAGTTTTTCCCCGAACGCCATCACTCTGCTAAACAAACAATTCCCTCACCACTGTCAGATTATTTACTAAGACTACATTACTGTTACTATTAATCTTCTCATCGTTCCTAATACCCATCTCCTCCCACTTATGACTGCATGACTGTAACTTTTTTGCTTATATCCTATGACTTCTTATTGATATTGTTTCCTGATTGCTTATTTGTACCCTATGACTACCATTATGTGTTGCATCTTATCATTCTGTATCTTGTCTTTTTATGTACACTGAGAGCACATGTACCAAAGACAAATATCTTGTGTGTCCAATCACAGTTGGCCAATAAAGAATTCTATTCTATTCTATTCTATTCTCTCTATTCCTCCTTCTAATTTACTAATTCAGTTCCCTTATTCTTCTGTTTTAAGCAGTTATGCTCCCAAGGCCTGCCAAAATTCCGAAATACCTACTATGCCTACTTAGGTGTAATGGACTATATGCCTCTGACAGAAATGTCTCTCCCTATTCTTTAATTGATCCTTAGAAAACTATCAGCAATTCTACATGGAGATTAAGCCCTCTCTCACCTTCTTTCTCCTTCAAGATCCCAGAATATTAACTATAGATAAGAAGCAATAATACACATCTTTTATACATGAATGAGCAACTGTAAAAATTATGATCCATTGAAATGGCACATAGGGAAAATATCAGTTAATCTCCAATTCATTTCTGGCCACAAATGCTGTTGTAACAGGAGTAGCAAAAACTTTAGAAAACTGGAAGAGGGAAAACGTGAAGGAGAAAAGTAATTTGGAAAATAGAAACATTGTTTGTCAAGGACAAGAAATGAAGTTTTAAAAACCTAGGGGAGATGGCCTACATATCATATAATAAAATTGCTATATTAAATGTGTAAGATCTACATTACATAAAATTCATGTTTTATATAATGACATATTGTTTGAATATGCAAGCCAGTCTATAGTTAATTGCTTATTAGTGACAATATGAATTGGAAAGAAAACTGTAGATGGTTTCTTTCAAGCAATAATCTAAGGAATTAAGGTTTTTAAAGATTAATGGATGGTGGCTAACTTTCCCCATCTTTGAAGTTTCTTTAATGTTGTAAAATACACAAAAATACGTACACACATGTCTATTTCTTTGCATTGGGTTTCTAAACTCAATTGGCAGCCTCATAATTTCTTTATTAGTGGGGTTATATGTTCTTTTCAAGCCTGGACCTGTTGTAATTTTCAGGCAGTCTTCCAAAGTTATCCCACATACAGTGCATTGCAATATCTGTTGTAACTGACACTGTTTTCCCTAATTCTCTCATCTACATAATTAAAAGAAGCGGTTTTTTTAAAGAAATATGATTTGCAAGCTAACATTCAAACTTCCCTACTGAGAAGAAAGTTACAACAGAAATGGTTGAACATTTCAAAACATCAAAGCTTTGGCAAGCTTTACTAGGATAAAACACTATAATTTAGTCCAATGATTCGCTTGAAGAGCAGCCCATCCAGAATTATGTGATGATATGCAGAACAGGAAAAAAAAGAGCAAGAACACCCACATATTTTAAAGAAAATTACAAGAGAACGCCTGGGTGGGTAAATATCAGGGCCTTATGTGTCTGATTTCAGAAAGTAATTTAAGCCCTGCAACATAGGAAAGATTAAATCTTTGACTTAAATTTTCCATTTCTGTTTCTAAGCTGAACCAAATGCACTTAAACAAAGAATTTTAAGGAATTTCCCCATTTTACCAGCATAACTAGGAGAAGTGGGAAGCTCAAAAGAGACCTTTCCATTATCATGCAGGAATAATTTGTATAACTGTAATCCATTGCACTGGGCTGATGAAAGAAAGAGGCACGAAGCTTAAAACCTGAATGCATTTTAAATAGGGATTCCATTTTATGCCTGGCAGCATCTGGAATTTGTTCATGATGGCTTTTCTAGTTTCTTGCGATAAATTTTCTTATGAGACTTTTGCATCTCTGAATCACCGTCTATGAAGCCTGCCAGTAGCTGTGCTGCAGTGTAGCTATGATAGATCCTGTGAAGCTGCCATAGGATCACAAGGTTGGAGACTCTGAGGGGATTGAAAGGAAATGAGACAAACTTGTCAATACATAAGGGGACTGAAAAACTAAATACTTCTAGCTATCTCTGTCATTAGAACCAAATAGTATCTAGTCCAGATTGGAATCTGTCTTTGTAGCTTGGAAGAAAATAGTACTTCTTCCAACAATGTCTACCTCCTTCTCGTTCTCTTAGAAAAATTCACTCATATTAGGTTTGAAGACAGTGTCTTCATCATCATCAATGATGCTCTTCTAGAAAGAATATACACAGGTGTGTATGCGATTTTTGATGGCCTTGATCTATATTAGACATTGTTTTGTTACAATTGAAGCATGGAAGGATGAATGATATATAATTTATAGTATCATTTTATTTGTCCTAGGAGAAGAGATTTTCAGAAAGTTGACAGTGAGAAGTAAGAAAGGTTCTGGGATGGCAAGAAGGAAAGAAAGAAAGAAGATCTTCAACCGCAATAGCAGATCTTGCCTTGCACCTCCTGTTAAAATTTATTATTTTATTTATTTATTTATTTATTAAATTTTTATACCGCCCTTCTCTCAAAAGACTCAGGGCGGTGTACAGCCAGCAAT
>JANHFT010004080.1:29571-50478 GCA_032467955.1 Pseudoxenodon macrops
CTTTGCATGTAATGAGTCTATCTCATATATTAGTTTCATCTTTTAAGTTGCATTACTGAAATAAATGAACTTTTGCATGATATTCTAATTTTTCGAGTTTCACTTGTACTAGTGGCCCTTAGTTGTTAAGATAAAGAAGTAAATTTGTAAATGTCTATGCAAAACAATTCCCTGAAATGCAATATTATCTCTAAGCAAGAAAGGTTCAAGCTGGTAGTCTTCCTTATATTCCATATCTGTCTGTGTATCTATATCTACATAATTTGGTAATGTGAACTTCCATATGCAACTTCAATGTAGTCAGTGTTTTATAAACTTAAACAAATCTCATTGACAATTAGACACATCTATTCCTCTGTGGACTTATTGGTTCCAGAACATTGATTGTTCTGATAAGGAGATTGTTGTCTATCAAGTCTTCTTCCATAATAAATAAACTGTGCAGTCCTATACATACCTACACAGTAGTAAGCCATGTTTGATAGCGTGACAGTGTCATTCGGTCATTGGAAAAAGTCTGTTTAAATTTAGTATCTTGCTCCTAGTATTCATATCATGAATCTGATGGCAAATCTTTCTACTCCACAATGCCCTAATATTGTTTTTTTCTAGATGATAAAAAAAGAATGTTTGTGTCCAGTTGCAACATGAGACTCAGGGCAACTTGACGCCTTAATATTAGTTAATAAGTGATAGATAATTTGTATTATTCTAATTCCATAATGTTTATATTTCCTTTTGCTTAGTTCTGTGGCTGCACCATTGCAGGCCTGTCCCTCTTGTCCACAAGTGTAATGCACCTGGTTAGTCAGCAGAAACCACAGGACTGGCTGGATCTTCTGCTGGAGCGCCGATCTCTCTACATTCTTAGGTAATAAAAATTGCTTTGTTAAATAATCAGGTTAAGTGGCCTTTTAGTCTAGCATCTTGTTTCACGATAGTGACTAAGTAGATGCTTCTGTGATAGCGGTTTTCGGAGATACACTGTTTCTATATATCGAATCCTGTGTATTTTATTGTATTTAGTAGCCTTTGATAGACTAATTCTTCCATGATATCCTTCACCATCACTTTTTGGAATGTATTCTGTTCCCAGAATCAGTCCTGAGCTCAATAAATATTCTATGCTGCAACTACTAAGAACACAAATTCTACCTTTTATTGGCTCAAAGAAATTCATTGAGCAATGCCTGTTTGTCCATCAGTTTCAGATGCACGGACATTAAGTAGAGACTTCACTTAAGAATAATGAGTCAAATGTACTGATTTTTCTCCATGGTACCCTGTTACATCAAAACATAAGGAACACTGGTTTGTTAGAATAAAATAAAATCAAGCTGCAGTTTCACATTTGGGATTGTTCTGTCAGATTGCAGTTCCCTAACTGGAATGAATGGAAATCTGCTTTGTTTAATAAGAAGGAGTTTGTATTGTTTCCTTGCAGGTGCCTAGTAGTTAAGACTTGTCCATGAAGTAGGAAATATCTAATTTGATTATAGTTTACAGAAATTAATTAGCAGCTATAGCTATCCATATGCATGAAATAGTCTGGGTATTCACTGAGAACAGAACTAGAGATTCTTTTAAGAATTCTGTTTCTGATTCATGAATCTTCTTTTCAGTCTCTTAATTGTGTGTGGCATCAATTGGGACAAAACTCATTTTCAAGTTATGTTAATTTACTGATGTCTTATCTAATGTTTTCTTTAAATAAAGAGGGCCTGCTCGTTATGAATTCACTCATGAAATTTTTAAAGATGAGGAGTCCTTTTTCGGTGGAAGGAAGGTCGCCAGGGAACGAAGGATCTCTGTCATCTGTCGAAACCTGCCCTTACCAGCAGAACCATCCTAGAATTGCCAGGTGATACTGTGAAGGCTAACTGTTGCTGCCAATGGAATTTAGTTTTTTGTCTAGTTGATATGGTGCTCTTTCTAAAGAAGTTGCTTTGACCTACTGTTCCACAGAGCTTTGGTTTTCTGTCCAACAGTAAGCGAGGGAAGCTTTATTTCATGCAGTAAAGGGAACCTAAAAGTGTATATAGTCTAAGAAAGTGTTCTGCCTCTTGCACTTAACAGGTAGGAAGAAGGAAATCTGCAACAATTTGGCAAGTAGATCTAACTAAAATGAACCACAACACTGTTAATCTCAGGGAATAACATTTTTCTGTAATGTGTGTTGCTGTGAATATAGGTGGAGGTAAAATTAAGAATTGGAATGTACAGGGGGATTATCGGTATATTGTAATTTTTAAATTATCCTTTAATTTGCTTTTCTAGTTACTGAACTGTTGAACATTGTTCTCTTTTCTGCTCAGTATTCCAATGTATCACACATACTGAGAGTCAAAATAGTGAACGTGGCAAAGCAGATAGACAGATGTTCTCCAGTGCTATGATTTCTTTCTATAAAATAGGTTGATTGAAAAAGAGAATTACATCTTTGATGCTTATAACCATCAAATATGTAGATGAGAGCAGGGCCTAAGCTAATTGCACCATTATTTCCTTATAAATGTATTGCCAATTTTTCCGATGGAAAAAATACTTGAATTTTTAATTTTTTCACAATTGACCATGCAACTAAATATGTTGTCATTTCTGTGAATTAAGTAATTTCAGAATGATTCTGATAGGTGTCATAAGCACAAGATTAGCTTTAACATGTAAGTATCTAAAAATAAATAAGATAAATTGGAGTATCTTTAAATGAGGATTTCACTGTGGTGGGTATTCAGTGAGTGGGAATAGGAGAGATTTCCACATTTTGACTTGCAGCATCAAAATGCTGAAGAGAAAAGAGATAAAATGAAGAAGTGGAAGACAAGTGAACAATCTTGATTATAAAAAAGGAAATATTGAGGAATGTGAAAATAGGTAGTACTTATCTTTGAATAATTTGGGATGAGGTAAAATATGAAAAGTCTAGGGCTGAATCTGTGATGATCTATTGCTTAGGACTAGAATCCAGTTCTATTTATAACCCTGACTCTGTATGGCCCTATCTTTTCTCTGGTTTTTTTATTCCTCTCTCCATTTCCTAAAAAAATAAACCTCTTGAAACCCCAAGTTATATCTCTGCAGTATTCTTGACAATCTCTGTGTGCACTCTTATGTTGCTAAACAAAAAAATGGCTGAGATAGCTTTGTTGGGATTAATGAGCGATATTTTGTTTATAAAAATAAGTACTATATGTCTTTTGCTAAAAATATAGACATGTGGCTTTAGTCTGATCTTGACTACTTATTTTCATGATGTTTCGAATGACTTTAAGTAATCAACATTAAGATGTTTGGGGTATTAGTAATGCAACTAATGCAAAAAATAAATAAATAAATCTCCCAATTAATTATCCTGACCCCAGAACCGGAGACACTGTTTTTGTCCTTGCTTTACTTTTATTTTATTGACACCAGTATATACATATCAATCATTCATAATGTAAATTTGGAACTAATAATTTCAGCCTTCCAAGAGAAGAAATAGACAAATAAATTAAAAACAATAACAAAGGGGAGCTCTGATTGGGAAGGAACATGACAAATACCAGACCCTCCTTGAATTTAGGAAAGAAATTAAAAATAACCCATACATATTTTGAATGGTTGACTGAGCCTTTCCGATATAATTTAGACAGGATTCCGTCAAGCCAGCAATGTGTTAAAGTGAAGTATATCTGAGAATTTTGTGTAAGGACTGATAGATTATATGCCCAGTTCAAGAAGGTACTTCTTACTTCCTGCTAAGTGGGGATCATTCTGTAGAATTGCTCTGTGCTTGAAGAGAAGGATATAGACATCACATGGTGGGGTTTCTTGCAATTCTTTCTCTTAAAAGCTTATGTAAGTGCTGAGGATGAGATAAAATAACGGAGCTTTGTTCTATAGCTAAATATACAATCATGCTTTGCTGCTGCCTTATAAATCTGCATCCGTTGCCCCCTCCACAACCATCAGCCCACACAACTGCACGCAGAGGCTGAGAGTTTCTCCACTTCATGCCACTGGTGGCTGTCGTCCAGAAAAGCTACATTTTCATAGTGTATAGGACGACAGCAGGGATTTCCCAATGCTGGGATCTCGCTCTTCTGCAACAAAATTGAAAGGGTCAAGTCATGATTGCTGTGTGTCTTGGGACAGGTTCCACTACAATACTTGAAAAGGATGGTCTCTTCAGAGTTGTAGCCTAAACTTAGATCTTTGATACGAACCAGCAGACTTCGTAATTGACATTCTTGTTCCTCGGGTCTCTCCCATGTATGCCTCTTTGGGCGGATCCTGGTTGGACCAGAGAATAATGGAGTTGGGTGATTTGAAGGCTTGTTCTGGAAAGTTGTGGCACTGGTGAATGTTCCTTTAAAGGACTGTGTTTCTGTAATGAGAAGAAGAGGAAGAAGTAGAATCAAAGGAAGAATGGGCATTATTGTTACATAATCCTTTGTTGGATCTACTTTGATTAGGAGCACTAGCCATTAGTAGATTTAAGCATCTGGAATGCTTAGGCCTTATATTGTCCAGGAAAGGATTGTATGTGTATTGTTCTGAGTGTAAGTTTGAGAGTTGGAAATAAATCATTTTGCTTGTATATAATACATCAGTGTTTAGCCCTTGCTTGGTTAGATAAGAATAACCAAATAAATCTATTTCAGGTTGGTGGATAGACTCAAATACATTGATGCTTGCAGTACAAAATCCAAGTTCTCTTCCCTTTGCACATTAAATATGAATAAGAAATGGAATAAGACACATAGGGTGTTTCTTTATCATGCACTCCTAAAGTTAGTAGTTCTAAGTATTGTGCATCTGTTTTACCTTTTCATTATTGTCTGTTTTGTGGGAAACTATAGAAAAAGAGCTAGGAAAAAAAGAATGTTACAAATAGAACATATAGACAGGAACAACATAAAGCAGTGTGATTGTATAATAAATAACATCTAGCAACACCTTCAGAAAATTTCCTATTAATTATCTTAATATAGTTAGTGCTTTCTCAATCTGTGATGAATTTCTGGTATATCTAAATAAAATAGGAAACAATAGAGAATAGCAGAGAATGATTATGAAGAGCCAATGCCCAGTAGTAGTCTGTGTGGTCCAGTTATCTCACCTAGGGTAATGCAGTTTACATGCCCCAAGTAGAAATATTCCATGGATTAATCATATGCACACACTGATTTAGATTTGCTAATTAAGATGTCTATGGAGAGTGTCAGTCATCCGAGTCATGGTTGTCCCAAAGGTGCTTTTTCAAGAGGCAACTGGACTTTCTTGTTGTTTTGAAGACATTTCGCTTCTCATCCAAGAAGCTTCTTCAGCTCTGACTGGATGGTAGGGAATGGAAGGATTTATATTCCTTGCAGACAGCTGGTCATTTGCATTCTTTTAGAGAGTCATTGAGGCCACTTGGAGGCTTCTCTGTGTCCTTAGAGTCACCTGAGTAGTGTAAATGGGGGTAGTGTCTTCTTAGAACTGCTGAAAGGACTGTGTTGTAGACTGGAGATAGATGATCCCTTCCCCTATGTTGAAAGAGGGCTGTCAGTTCTCAACAGAGGAGGAGGGATATGTCATCATCTTATCTCCAGTTCATGGCTCAGTTCATGGAACTCTCTTTCATGGCTAAGATAAGATTGAAACAAGGAATATAAACCTCATATTGCTAGAACCAAGGCTGGTATGCCAACAGTAGTTCCAGGTATTTAAAGAGGAAGCTACTCAGATATATAAAACAAGGGACGTGAGTGGATCACGTTTTGTAAAAAGAAAAGCCATAGTTTTTTCAGCCTGTTTTCCAGTAGACGGTCTAAAAGAATAGTGCCTAGAAGAAAAGGATGGAAATGGACAAAGAGCTTTTGCTGCTTTGAAAATCCACACCATCTCGGTTTTCATGTCATTGGACTGGTCTACATTTCTACCATTTTAGATAGTTGCTATTACTATTTATGCCCACTATTTACCTCCCCATGCCACTCTCTTTTTCCAGGAACCTCTCAGCATCTTCTGTGACTTACAAATAGAGTGCGCTTTTTGGATTTTATACTCCTGTATTAGGACTTCAAAAATCTTCTATGCAACTGCTAATGTAGATAGACTTCTGTAAAACTCAGAACATTAGCAATGTTCTGGAACATTATAGGAATTGAATTTACATGATTATAGGAATTGAATTTACATGATGTACTTACCTTGGTTACTAAATTAACCCATTTCCATGTACATGCAATACGTTAAATACACTGTAAGCTGAATTTGCCCAATACATTATAACACAGAAACTATAATATAAATAGCAAACTGTAAATTAGGGAAATGCAGCCTCTTGGTTGTCTTTTGACCTGATTTAAAATGATGTACCAACCCAGCCTGGAAGTTTGAGAAAAGTAGGTATTTAAACCTAGGCTGCTTAAATATAGGATTAGTGAGCTATAGTCTGTCAAATGACTAGCCTTTTATCACCATTGCTGGTGCCCTACTGCATGGCAAATCCATATCTTGGTGAATCAAGTCAGCAATAGTAGGAGTATTTAATAAATTTCCAAGCAATTGTTGTCATACCTAGTTGTCTCTGTAATACGTCTCTGATCCAGGTGCCTGACTTTTGCATCATGTTGCCGTCAGTGAGTTGGGAAGGAGTTGTTTGGATCAACAGGATGAGAGACAGGCCGAAGACAAGCTGAGGTGTGCCCATCCCTTCCCCAGTGAGCAAGGCCAAGTTCTATAGGGAAGATAAATCTTTCCCTTCCTTTATATCTTTTTTGAAAGAGTGGGTGGGAGGAGGAATTGTCCGTAGACTGGTTGGAACAAAAGTATTAACCCTTGCACCTTTAAACTGTTATAGATCATGCAAGACAGGGTTCCTCCACAGCAGGCTTAGACGTTCAATACATAAATCATAATGGCTTTGATGAGATCTGTATGCAGGACAGGCTTTCCAACAGCCTGTTAACCTTTCCTCTAGATCACTGTGAGAGTCTCTCAACCAAGAAACAATTGATAGCCATGCTTGAGCATGGCAAACATCCACTGCCATGTCCTTGCCAAGAAAAAGATTGAGCCAGCCTGACAATGTGCAAAACCCAAGTGGTCACCTGAAGCGGCAGCAGACATAATGATAGCCCCTCAAAGAGATGCTTTCTAGGGTATGGTCAGATAAGAGGGAGCATGAAGAGCAAGAGGCTCAGGAGGGATGCTCCCTAAATTATGAGGCTGTAAAGGTGGCAGTAGGACAAGGCTTCCTGACCTTTTCTATACCCTGCACTCCTAGAACACTTCTGATATATTCTCGCACCCCTTACAAAAGTAAATAATTATATGCATATAATTATGCATATACACTATAATTTTCAAACTTGTCAACCCAAGTTTTTGCACCCCCTGGAGTATCATCTTGCAGTCCTGTTTGGGAAACCCTGCAGTAGGAGAATGCTACTTTCAAACTTGCAAGATTCTGTTAATGTAGCTTTGCAATTATTACCTTATTTGGCCATGTTTCCTGTGTGGTCTATTTCAGTGATTGCGAACCTATGGCACACATGACAAATGTGACATGCCACAATATTTTGAATGACATGCCAGTGTTCACCAATGCCTGGCAGCCACATTCACACACAGTTTTTGGTGACTGCAAGCATGGAGTTTGCTTCTCACAGGCTCTGGACCCTCCAGGGGTTGCGCAAGAGGAACATGCTATTGGGCTTCCTCCGAAAATGAATTTGTTTTAATTTGATTTACTTGTATTTCATTTTTATAATTATCTGGTGTTTCTTTATATAGCACCACATGTGATTAGACTGTATTTTGAAAAAAAATGAATATGTAAATAATTGTTTCTCTTTTGTTCAGGGGATGGAGTGACATACCAGCAGAGTCAGGTTAAGTATTTTCTGAGTTTTTTACATGCTGAGGCCAAAAGGTTCACTGGTATACCTGAATTTCACAGGTTGGAACTCTTGAGTTTTTGTCAAACATACTCTATTCTGAAACAGTTAAATCTTTAAAAAAAAACACTGAATCCTTAAATGGAAATTCCTGGAGTTGATTACACCCAGACCTGCTGTGGTGAAATGCCTTTGAAAGGAGTCGGGGTGTGTGGGGAGGAAAGAAAGACTACTCCATAAATTATGCATCTATGGAACATGCTGAACTGACTTTCTTGGCCCTGGCTTTAGAGATACAGCTTTTGTGAGATATCCTGAAAGAGGGACTTCCTTTTCATCCACAGATGGTTGGTAAAGAGATGGATCTAGGCCTTCCTCTTAAGAGAATTTGAAGATAGTGATGATTTTTGCTTCTGATTGGAAAGCATTGTTACACTTCCTGGTGTCCACATGACAGGTTATTGAACTGAAGGGACAATGAAGGGAAGCCACAAGGTTTGGGAAGAAAATGTATCCAGCTGTTAAATAACTTGTAGAGCAGTTGTGATGTTCCTTGATTCTTTGTACAGTTATAGGACCATTGAAAAATACAACTTTCAGATGCCTTAGATTCCAACAAAAGACTTGTGTTCTGATGCACCAGGAACATAGAAGAAGGAAATATGGGTGACTTTCGGGTTAAAAATATGTTGACCTGATATGGTCCAACAGAAATCATCCTACACACTTCTGCAATAATTAGATAACCTGCTATAATAAACATTTTCTCTGTAAAGTTTCAGATCTCTTCTGAATACTGTTCAAAATGCATTCCCAGACATTATTTTTCTCCCATATTTTCCTTTTTAGCTTCCTCCCAATATCTTCTCTCAAGTTTTTTTCCCTTTTACTTCCAGTCAAATCTCATTTTTTGTTTCATGGTTGAACCTGGTTGGCCTTCAGTGTTGTCTGGTTGTATAAAGTCTCTGTTCTCTCACCATTAACATAAAAAAGCAGGATGTGGGAAGAAAAATTCAAGATAGAATAGAAACTGTCTAGAACCTACCTAGATTTAGGGGTAAATAAATTTCATAAGTAGAATAAAATGAACCGGTACTTAGAGCTATGAGGTTTCCTTTAATGAGAAGTAGATAATATAAATAATGTTTCAAGTAAATTAGCAAATGCTGTCCTCTCCACCTCTGATACGGCTTTTAGAATTTGATATATCATTTAGGCTTACCTGAATAGGAATATACCAGCAGATCCCATTGTGCTCCATTTCATTCAAATGACATTTCTCAAAACCTATGCTTTAATATTTATCTGTTTTGGGCAGATTGTGTGCTGAATGTTTTTGCTCTTTTTGAGGTTAGAGCAATACTGTGTACTCTTATCTCAAGCCCTGAGTGGAGCTACTCCCTGCTGTTAACACTTCCCTGGCTACAACATCATGGAGACAACCTGTTGTGGATGCTGCCCAACATCATATACAAATGTGCACCTTAATTCTTTCATCCTTAGTTCATTAAGGGAAATATACATATTTTCTCAGCTCTCTGGATGAGTGATTTGGAGGGATGTATCAGATACTGAGTTTGTAGACTGCACACAGCATAGTGATTAGGACAAATGGCTCTTCCTTCTTCATGTGAGGGCTGCAAAAATAAAATACTTTGTTGCTCTTTTTATATACCCTGATTGTCCTTAACAATCCACATTGGAAAAATAGAGAAATTTGTAGAAAGAGTTCTGATGGCAAAATACTATTAGTTACCTTTAAGGCCCTAAACTTGGTAAATCGCAGGACCACATTTCCTGTATTTTTTATCTCTTTGATCAGATTAATAGGATCAATACCCTCCAGTCCCATTTAACTGAGAAAGCTATCTGAGAGGACATTAAAGAGATTCTCAACTGCTACTCTGATGCTTTGGAACCACCTCTCTGTTGAGATTGGGTTTATTCCTAATCTCCTGAGTTTCAGGAAAGCAATGAAAACCTGAGTATTCCATTTAGCTTGGGACAAAAGCATGTTGCGATTATTGGGGTGAACTAGCATGTATATGATTATATAATTCATTCTTGTCATATTCCTTTTTTTGTGATCTGTTAGGATTTTTGATATTTATAGGGTAGGCTTACTACTTTTTGAAGATGTTCTCTTTTTTATGGTTTATCTTATTATTTTCTGCTCAGAACATTCAATTTGTGCCATGCAAATAAAGAGTAGGAGAATAGAGATGGTATCTTTCCTCCAGTGGTCTCTGTCAGTGTTCTTGGGAGATATCCTATCATATAGCATGTCCAGAGAGGGAGAGAGCGAGAGACATGATCACAATTAAAAGGCAGCTACTGATGCTAGAGTGCTCTGTGGCTTTTATGCACAATTCTGCTATGAGCTGAAATTCTCCAGTTGCTAAATTCAGAACTGGCCCACCATTGTCTGTGACTTAGCAGTGGTTGCTATTGGTCAATGGCTGCTGTACCTTGAAGAGCTTCTCCTTGGCGTATTTTATATTTTTGGGCTTCTTTTGCATTTCTGAATCAGTGCCCCCATGGCTGCTAGCGTTCCTGAGATGCCGAGGTAAAGGTCAGCAAAGGAAGAAGAGGAATTTGGGGTAGGCGAGCTGTCGTCTGGTTGTCGACTTAGCTCTGTGGTGTATGGAACATCTCCTTGAGCCTTAGTGAGGCTAGGAGGGCTTGTATGTGGCATGGCAGAGCCAATAAATCATCATCAGGCTGACACAAGAGGGATCTCTGCTGTCTGCATTTGGTCTCTCCAAGCAGTACATTCCTTCCACTTGGCATTGCACATACCACAACAGAACTCAATGAAGGCTTAGCAGGAGTGGAAACAGTCTGGTGGATCATAAGAACGGAAGAACAGACTGGAAGTTAGGTGAATTCTTATGGTTAGGCCAAGGGACCCCAATCTTTTGAGCCAATGGGCTCATTTGGAATTTTGAAAATATGTTATGGATGTTCCACAAAATGTCTGCTATTGTGGGTGTTGCCAATTGTAACAACACATTTATCAAAAGACCCTACCGTTTTATCGTCTCAAAAGCTTCTACCAGTACAATTCACTTTTTTTTTTCTTTAGAGAATATGACAGATGGGTACACTTTATCACAAAACGTTCAGGTTCAAATCATTATCATTTCCCCCCTAAAGATGCCTCTTGTGTCTATATGGGATCCAGATGTAATTTTGGATATAGGTTATGCTTGAGCTGGTACTTTGCTTTGCAGGATGTTAGCTTCTCCTTCATTAATTGTTTAATTAATATAAAATAAGGGGTGGAAACCTGTTAACTGTCAAGAAATGTGGCCTTTTGGGACCCAGAGGTTTGGTCTGATGTGGAAGGAAAGACAGATTCCACCTTCTCATGTGAAAAACATAGTTTAACTGGAAAATAAGAATCTAGAAGACAGTTTTTCAAAAATATCTAGAAAATCCTGGCTTTTCTCAGACTTTTGTTAAGGACACAACGTTGAAAGTCATTCTCAATAATACTTTGTCTGAATGAAGACCTCTCACCTTATTGAGCATCCTCTAGATTATTTGTTTTTGTATAGGTTGTATGTGAGGTCCACAAACCTTCACATTATCTTGTAAGGACTGAATACGATTTAGAGACTCCCCACCTATTCCATGCCACAATCTCAGAGGTTTCATATCACATCACATCACAACACAACACAGACACACACACACACACACACATCAAAGGGCAAAAAACTGAAAGATGGATTTCTGCAAAGGGAAATTTGGATTCAGTTAGGCCTAGGAAAAGAATAAGATTCAGAATCTGACTTTCCCAAAGGATATCTTGAAAAGTCAAGCTATCTGATTTTTATGCTCTTGGAAGCAGGTGAGTCCATGAAGTTCCTTGAAATGTAGCAGCAATTTGTGCTACACCTAGCCTTTTCTTATATTTCCATTTAATGTACATATTCAGAGGATGAACAGAGAGGGATTACATTTTTCAGTTTTTGCCATTCTGTTGTTTTGGGAGGGGATTGATTCAATGGAAATGAGGGAGAGTGTTTCCCCAAGACACCTGGAATTAGATGTTGCCTATATTTTTTGTGTAATCAGATTACAACAATTGCCAGTACCTTAGTGTTTTTCTTTTAGTCCAAAACAGACATTTTGGATAAGCAAGTCTCTCAATATGTGGCACCTTTCTCCTTTGTTTGTTTGTCTGTACCATTTGGTATGAAGGATATATACTATAATGATTTTAGTTAATAACTGTTAACAGATAAAAAGCATAATTTTATCTAATTCAAATTTCTGATGTTCTCCATAGGAATTCGGGAATGTGTAATTCAACACATCTGAAGTACCATGCTGAAATTCTAATATTTTATAATAAAAATATCTTTTTTTAAAATCTCAGGCGTGTGTGTGTGTGAGTGAGTGTATATTTAAAAAAATTCAACCTATTTCCAGCAGAGGCCTTCTTGGAAACCCATAAATAGTGCATGAAGGAATGCTTGAAAGAAGGGAAGCCCTTTGTTTTTAAAAATGAAAAAAAAATCTTTTCCATTGTGAGTATGTGCTTGGCCTCTTCTAGTTTCTGAACAACATATCCTGGTTTTATTTCCATTCATCCGCTCCCCATTTTCAAACTTAAAAGGAAGAAGCTTGCTCCTTTCAGAATGAGTTAAAGCAAGTAGATATGCAAGAAAACTTCCTTTCTTGCTTCTTCCTGGTACTTGGCTATAAGGAGGTAGCTGTTTCTAAGTATTGGTGTGAACCCAGAAATATTGTGTATGCTTCTTAAATACAAAGACTTGCCTCTTGGTTCTTTTTCTTGCCTTAAGGTCAAGTGAACTTTGCAGACAAGGATGTCTGAAGATGCTTTCATCATATGATATGCTGCTGTATAGGTAGTCCTCTACTTACGACCACAATTGAGCCCAAATTTCTCTTGCTAAGCTAAGTGAGTTTTGCCCCATTTTACAACCTTTCTTGCCACAGTTATTAAGTAAATCACTAAATGAATGATTGTAAGTCGAGGACTGCCAGTAATTGTAAGGCTGTTTTCCCACAGGTATCAGCTCAAAGCAAGGCATTCTCTAAGTGCTCCCACCTTCTGAAGTTCAGTGAATGGTCGTTGTAGAAACAAATTTGTTGATCAAAGCATTCAAATTCAGCAGAAGACTTTTAACTGATATTTACCTTTATATTCATAAGATAAGATAACATAAGATAACATATAACAATATAACATATTTCCTTCTATATTTAATCAGTGCATTGCTTTCTGAATCCTCTTAAAATATTGATTTGGGGAGTTATTCTGAATTCCAGAAAGAGTAGCTGAGGGGCAGCTGGATGGTTCTTTCAGCATTCATGAGTGGGGCCTGGCACAAAAGAGTCAGCCTCAACCTCTACAAGTATGGTCAGTGGGCCTGAGAATCAGAAGGTATGACTGAGCCTCTACAGTGTTTTTTTTTATTTGGTGTTGGTGAGTTTGCTTTTACCTTGATTATGATGTACATGTTTTGAATTGATAAGAGTGAATGCATTAATTGATCTTAAGGAACATGCAATATTTTATAAAGTGCTTTTATGAGTTTGAGAAGCTCTTATTTCATCACTGAAAACTAAGTATGGAACTACTTAGTATGCTGTATTGTTCATCACTGAAAACTAAGTATGGCTCTCCATATAAATCCAGGTACCGTAATTATAATAGTGTGTAGTAGGAAACTAAGGCAAGCAATATTACTTAATAACACCACCATTATTGTCCAGTTAAGACCTCACTATACATAGAGGCCCACATTCCTTTTGACTGATGTTTAGATATTTTTTATTTGACATTTAGATTATTCTAACAATATAAACTGCAACTTTATACAAAAAAAGAAGCCTGGTTTCAAGTACTCTGAGTACTAAGGCCCACAAACATACTTGTACCATTTTAGGTTGTTTCTTTACACTTAGAAGAGTCATAGTGAGCTTCAGCTTAAGTTTTGAAAGAATCTTTGCAGAGTTGGTCAGTTGCAGTTGTTGGATTTGTCTTAGAAAAGGCTAAGATGACTGCATGCAACCTAATTCTACTGACTTTAATACAGAAGGAGACTTAGTACAAATTCTGTCTCTGAAAGACTGTGAAAACTACTCTATTTGCAGGCACAGTGGCCCACTGGCTGACACTCATCCGTACGCCTGAAGCAGCTAGAAACTCTTGTCTCTGTGCAGGTGTTATCCCAAGCCAGTTATTTTTAGCTTGGACATCTATAAAGTTGTCCTACTGCCAGGAGGTATTGGCATGTAAGGAACAACGTGAGGAATGCTGCTGCTGTTCCAGGCTGGGAGATAGTGATTTCCTAACATAAATCAAACTTGGGACACTTGATGCTTCTGAAGTGATGATGGATGAAGACTTGATATTAAAATGGCACTAAACCATTTTAGAGAAATCACCACTGCTATTTATGTTGGGGGGGGGGGGACCGAGGAAAGAAAAACTACAGCGGTAAAAAGGTTTCAGGTCAATTTGGGAATCTGCTAACTTGGGTGATTCTCCTTAATACCCATTGTGCATAGACATAGAGCCGCAATCTGCAGGAATAAAAATAATTGTTCTTAAGCAGTAGCTGTACCAACTGCCAAATAATGTTGTAGAAATGTACTTTTAGAAGTACAGAATTTCTTAGATAGCAGCATTTTAAGTTTTTTTTTAGGGAAAGCCAAGATGCAATTCACATAAGAGGCCCTACATATTTTGTGCCCTCTGCTTGTGCAAACCAAGTTATTGCTATTAACAGTTTAAGAGGTCATGAAAAGGATGAAAAAAACAAACAGTTGCTGGCTTGATTTATTAATTTACTCTGTAAGTATTAGTTAAATTATATTTCTTACTCCTACAATATGCAGTTGTAGTACGGTAGAGTATATACTATTTTAGCATAGCTTTCTCCAATTTGTGGTGTCCTCTGGCTACGGTGGGTACATATAAATGGAATTTTAGCTTGAATTGCTCTAAGAATGGGACTTAGGTCTACGACTTTCCTACTGAGAGTTTTTCATTGCTAAAGCACTAGAAAGGCCAGGGACTGATGATATTTGTGAATGGACTAAAGGGCAGAATAGCAATATGGTAACAGCACCAGCAAGCGCACAATCATCTCTTTTAAGTTCTAATTGCTTTTGATTTAAGTTCTCACAAAACTGGGAAAAGCAGTGGTCCCTTATATCCTGTCAGTGCCCTATGTGGGCCTGAATTTCCCCAGAGTGGATAGGCCCGGACTCTTGAGTCCTTTTTTGGATTTGCTGGGGGAAACGGGTCAATACAATTTTTCAGGGACTTGAGGTATGGATTTCCATCTTTTGGAACTCTCCAAAGTGATTCTATCCCCATCCACTTTGGGAAGTGACCCTGACTATGACACAAGGACATTGCACTTCAGTGGAAGTTGTAGGAGAGAGGGGGAGTTTCCATTCAGCAGAACTGTCATCCTTTCTTCCTTCAAGAGCATATACATAAGCTAAAGGTTTTAGCACATAATCTTTTTAGCAGATGTATAACAATAAGGCCACTCATCCCAGAGACCGTTAGCTTAGATTGTAGCAAATAATGATACAAGACCGAACCATTGAAATGGCAAAAGTGTGACTTTCTAACATAAATAGATATTCAGGCAGTTGCTTTGCTGAGGTGATCCCTACAAAAGGAGTGCTCAAAAGTATTTTCCTAGAGAACTGATCTTCAGAAAGGAAAAAGACATCCAATGTCTTTGAATACAAATATATGCAGACAGGGTTAAGTTTAGCCTTATATCTTCACTCCTCCCTGCTCTGATTAGATAAGTACTTATGGGTCGATGAGCCTCACATCTTCAGATCTGGATAGGCTGCAGGATACACCCAGACCCTATTTGGATTGCAACTACTCCGTCAGAAGTGGAAGAGCCAGCAAATATAACCAATACAGCCTCCCACCCTAGCAATCCATACATTTATGCCCATTAGATCGTCAACACATAGCTATGCAGAATGAGCATCTTCACTGCATCCATATCAGTGGTGGGTTTCTACTAGCTTTACTACCAGTTCGCTGAGCGTGCAATTTGTGTGCACTTTCTTGCTTCGCTCGTGTGCGCACCTTCTTTCCACGTGCAGAGTTTAGGAGGACATTCAACTTCAGCCTTGAAAACAAGGCAAGGAGCAAGGAAAGCAACTTCGGAGCAGCAATTCAATCTGCTGTCCCTGCTCAGCTGGGCTTCAGAAGCAGAAATAAAGGACAGTATAACCCAGGGGTGGGTGGACCCACTTTCACAGGAACAGAGAACCGGTTTGTTCTCGGCTTGGAGTCAGCACTAATGGTTCGGGAGAACCGGTCCAAACCAGGAGCAACCCACCATTGATCCATATGCTTTACACTTGAAAAGAGCAGTCTAGAAGGGTGCAGAAAAATAATAATACTGCACTTGCGTTCCAAGTCAAATTGTAGGACAGTTTGGTAGGCCAGGTGAAGTGGAAAAAGCATTTTCGGATGCCTCTACAAATTATTTTCCCTCTTCCCAAATCCTCCACTAATTAATATTTTATTTTTGTATTTACCTTCTTCCAAAAGTAATTATAATGATATAAGGAATTATAAATTCCTTTAAAATATAAAACTTTAGAATTTATGTGAGCAATCTGCAGCAATTATTCTCATCTGCTCTTGTCTTTGAAATTTAAGTTGTTTTTTCTGCTAGACTGAAAACAATCATGCAGGAGGAAACCGATCACAGCAGGGTGTGTTGTGTGCAAAGTCCTGTCTCCTGTTGCCTGAATATATAATTTTAGACCCTGCCAAAAACATTAAATGGAAAAGTATGTTTTAATCTAATGACTTTCTCTCCATGTTGCTTACTTTTAGAAGAGGCAAGGAGATCAGTAGGAGATTCTTAGGGATCATCCATGCCAATATCATAAAGCGCCCCCACAGCCTAACCCTAATTACACCTTGGCATTGAGATGGTTCATTGCTGTTCTCTGCACACAGTTCAATGTGTGGTAATTTCAAGGCAAAGAATAGTGGGTTCTCTACCACCGTTTCTCCTTCATCTTGCATCCCCATGAATTGCGCTCTTGAAAACCAGAGAGGGATGGCTCAAAAAAGTTGGGGTTGATAAGAATGTTTTTAAAGGTTCCAGCTGTAATAATATCAAGTAGTATTACTCATATGACTAAAAGACTATTTCTTGATAATCCTAGAGTATGAATGAGGACACAGACTCTTCTGTCCTCCACCTTCACTCTTCTGAGCAGCTTTTAATTTACATGATTGTACCCTGCATGCTGCTAGTTCGTAGACCAGTCCTTCTCTCCCTTTTCACTACAAGAGAATAACTTTGGGCATCTTAGAATAAATTATTGGATATAGAGGTGGGGACAGAAAGACAAATTCTCCCTCTGTTCCATGCTGGGTTACACTAGATGCAATCTAATACTGGTACATCATTCCTGTTTCCACCAAAATTTCAATGGAAATGCACAAAACTGCACTGGCAACAGAAAACAACTCAAGAAAATGCCCCCAGATTATTTAGCAGCTTCTATCCTGAATGACTGCAAGCCACCCAAACCCCTTATGTGTGTGCCTTCTTCCAAACTGCCTCTTCCCATTTTTCAGCTTGGAAATTGTCTTCTGTTTTCCAGGGAAACCACTACTATAATGCTGGGGCATCTTGGACTGGCTTCAGCCTACTTTAGCAATAGGTTTCCTACCAGCTGGAAGCTTCTTTGTGAGGCGATATCCTCAGCACGTTTTAAGTGGTTGTTTCATGCCATACCAAAGTTCAAGGCAGGTTCTCTGTGTGAACAATGAGTAAGGTGTGCAAGGACACAGATTGTAATTCTTCCAGAAAATAATAAATACAGGGAACAGTGTAAAAGTTGTCCAGATTTATTTCCAAAAATGGCAGTGTCTATTAATTCTCGTTCCCATACATCCCTACATCTCATTCATAAAAAATGTTATCTTCCATACACCATAACACGTTATGCCAAGCTCTTCCCCCTCATCTACCACTCCCAATTTCCAAAGGACTTCCAGGTGAAAGCAGAGCAGGGGCTTCTCCCTTTCCCCAGAAGGTCAGATGCCAATCCCATGGTTTCAGCTTCCAGCCACCACAGCCAGTGGGGAACCACAAGCAGCTCAAAGCCAGCTGGCAAGTACCCAAGGGCCGCCTGAGCCTGGCCCTGTTCATTCCTTAAGGAAGAAGTGCATCTTGTCATTGATGTTCTTGCGCTCAGGGTTGAGGCGCTTAAGAATCTGTGCCAGTACATTGACTGTCTGTTCACTGCTTAGTCCAGTCTTCTTGGTTTGGAATTTCTTTAGGAGATCCTTAGTGGTCATGGGCTTGCGAGTCAGATACCGGCGCACAGCGTCTTCCGTCAGCTGTACATCACTGCAAAAAGGAAGCAAGTTAATGGACCAATCCAGACACTAGCTATAGTTTTAGCTTTGGGAAGAAATTCACAGAAGATCATTTCCGTGTATCACTAACTTAGGGAAGTCAACACCTTATTGTGTAAAGAGCGATATATGGCAATTTGTATATAGTTCCAAGTCAACCAAATTTGAGTTGCAGATATCAGAAAGGCACCAGTTTAGAAAAACTCATTCTAAACTCATTCTAAACCACTTCATGTGGTTTTATGCTAAATTTTGTACAAAAAACCCCAAACAATTACCATTTAAATATCATTGGTGTTTCATATATCTGCATATCAGTAATCTAGGTTTAAGTAGTCTTTTGATGGTGGGGCAAAGTACCAACAAGGCACATTGTGAAGCACTGGAAAAGTAATGTACATCTTTGTTTAGAAGGTGAGAAATTGCACTGGCTTAACACAAATTATAAAAATCAGATAATGGTTATTTTTTATTAAAATATGATCTTAACCCTTTAGGAATATAAATAAAATATATTTTAAAAGAGTAACTTCACCTATACCACTTTCTTTGGGGGGGGGGACCTATCAAATATATATATTTACAATACCGTTTCTCACCAAACTGAATATAATCAGGTCTGGTTAGCACTTGGAAGGGAGACTTTTATGGAAGCCAGAGCTCCAGACAAGACTGGGAAATTGGAAAAATATCTTGAAAGGAGGTAGTAGCTAATCATTCAGTACTGTTGACAATATTTTTTTCATTCTTTTCCCTTAAAATTTTTATTGGTTGTTTTTTAAAAAAAAGAGAATGCTTATTTCTGAATGTGACATGCATACCATGTCCTCTCATGTTTTTAATACCGTATTTAAAATATGAATATTTTCACTACAGATACTATTTCACGTAAGAAACATGAATAGGCAATTGATGACCAGATGCCACACGTTTTGATAGTTAGCAGATAGTTCAGTATCATAGAGGTGGGCAAAGCTGGGATTTTTGTTTTATTCCATGCAATCAATGTTGGAGAATTGATTTTACAGAGGATTTTGGGGAAAGTTTTTATATTTCCTGCTTCAGTATGGCAAGGAAATCATACTGTTAATTTTCAGCAATTATGTACAAACAAATCTCTAGAGGTTATAGTGAAAAAAAATCCCAGGGAAACAAGACTAACCATAGTGATGGAAAGTAGATGGGGGTTGAACAGAACTTGTGACTTGCCTATGTCGGTCACTAAGCTAGGATTCAAACAAAAGGATTTCTCTTTGCTTTTCTTAGACTTGATCCTAGTATGAACTATTTGGTTTGAGCAAAGTGCTATGTATAACCCCTACATTAATCGTTTTAAACCAATGCATACTTTCAAATCACCAAATAATATTATAAGCAATATTTAAATACGTACTATAAATACCTACCGTAACTTACATTTAATGAAGTTTAGGTGTTTTTAACATTTCATACACATTGGATGTATATATATATTTATTTTTTTCTTTTGTTGTTATTCCAACCTAATCCACAGTAGTCTCACTTCCTATTTCTGCTCTCTAGTAGCTATTCATATACTTACCCGCTACTGGGCGTTGATTTGCCAGACTGTGGCTGTGGGGTAGATTTCCCAGATGTGGTGGCAGCCTGGGCTCCAGCATCCATTTTCAACCTCTTAGCCGCTGGGAGTTCACTGGACCCTGCCTGTCGCTTGCCTGTTCAAGGCAAACAAAGTCAGATCAACTTCAGAGCTACAATTCAGAAGCACCTTCTGGTCCATTCTCTCTTGGCAAACAATTCCAAGGAACCTGGCCCATGTAAGGACAAGTGGGGGGGAGGATTGCTGTAGAAGGAACAAACAACCTGGATTCTTCTGCTAGCTTTAATTCAGTCTCAAGATATGACTCGGTTCAGTGCCAGAGATCTTGAAAACTCATTACCATAGAAGAAACTTCGCAGCCAGAGACAAATTTGTTTTCCTACTCCAGTATCTGAACAGTTGCAGAATTTAAAATTTTAAACTTTAGTTCAATTATCCATGCTTTGAAAACCATTCTGAAGGAATACTTTGGACCTCACACAAGTGAAGCATCTTGTGACATTCAATAAAGTAAAAAAGCTTCCACGCAAATAAAAAAAATCGCTGACAATGTTGTGAGAATTATGTTAATTTCATTATCTTTAATAAGAGATTTAATTAAAAAAACTCTTCTTAGGCTTACATCAAACCCTAAACAAAGTCCAGACTATTTTCATGAGTAGCAAAAAGGTGCCATATGCACAAGAATTCCAAAGCACATCTTCCAAATAATTTTCAGGGAATTCACAATTCCAGTCACTAGCGGAACAGTGGCAACATGAAATATAAAGAATGTATTACTAAAAGCCACAGAAAAAGAGGCAGATAGTTAAGCAGACTTAAAGACTTAACTACCGAACACTAGTACTTGGTTGAAGTAGACACCTTGCGCATTTTCAAACTGTGTCTCTGTAAGCAAGCATTTGAAATACTTGCTTTGAAAAGGAATCCTTCACCATGGCTTCCCAAAAATACTGTGTTTAGAGGGTATACCGTATTTTTCTGAGTATAAGACGCACCTTTTCTCCCCCTAATTGGGGCTGATAATTCGGGTGCGTCTTATACTC
>JANHFT010004080.1:61216-74169 GCA_032467955.1 Pseudoxenodon macrops
GTGGGTGGGTGTTGGGTTAATTGGGAATTCCTCTAATTTCCAGCCAAAAGTCAGAGGCGCCTTGGCAGTCTTCACCCAAATGACTATAGTTATCAAGATGAGCTTCTTGCAAGATGTTATTTGGTGGGAGAATGTAAACATAAGGGTTGGAGTCAAATGCCGGGTGTGTCTTCATAGAAAACTTTCATGTCAGCTTGATATTATAATATACAGCCTCCCCTGGAGTGCAATCTGGGTTTAAGGGCTTCAAGTCAGTGTTGATTCCCGGCGATTGCCTGGGACAGTTTGCAGTGGTTTGCCTTTGCCTTCTTCCTAAAGCGAAGAGTGACTTTCCCAGTTTAGCATAACTCAGTGTCTCCTTTTCTAGCCCGGCGTAAGAGGAAGGGCCTCTTAAGCAATAGATAAATACCACTTGACAGGGTGGAATTCAACCCTTGCTTCTAACACAGTGTTAACGTGGTCTTTTCCTGTAAGCCTAACCGAGATTTTATACAAAGGCTTTCAGATCAGCAACACAGTACGGTTCGCTTTAGGGAAAGAGAAGCTGCCGTTTCGCCCATTCCGCGTAAGCGCGCCTCCTGGTTTATTCGTGCGTCCACTCTGCTCTTGTTCCATGGAGGTTTGCAGCCTGAACCTGAAGTTGTAGTTTTCCTGTTTGAAAGGAAAATCTCTTTGGTTTCCACCTATTGTCGGAGTTTGACCGGAAGGGCTTATTCCTCTCAGCGGAAGTAGCTGGGTGGGTCTTATGAGCTCTGAGTTAGTGTGCGCTTGCCTCATTTGGCAAGCAGGGAGAGGGGAATAACTTATTGTATTTAAAAAAGATGGCGTTATAATTTAATACTTTGCAATAGAATCATGATATATAGGTCAAGAAGTTCCCTTTCAAAGGAGCGTGAACACACATTTTTAGACTCCACCGAGTCTTAATCCCCTATTCAGTAGATAATTGAACTCAGGACTTACTATTTACACCATGCAGGTTTCCAGGTATATCTCCTAATCAGTTACAGACATACACAAAACAGTTCATATATAAGAACTAGTGGAACTGGAAAATAGACAAAGTAATACAAAATGAACCTAAAGTGCTCTGTGACTTCAAACAGACAAGCACACACATAACATTTCAGACTTAACTGTTCAAGGCAAAAAAGTGGCTAGTGGGTGTGGCACTACCTGGAAAGAGCAGAAGAGAAGGACCTGGAGAGAAAAAATAAATCACAAAATAACAAAGACTTGCAAATAGAAATTGAACGATTGTCAAGCTGACATCCTTTGTTTCTTGAGAGTTGAGCCATGAAGAGAGGCACTTCTTTGTGGACACACCTTTAGTTGTAACAGATTATCAACCATGAAAGCAACCTGCCCCTTCCAGCTTTGCTTGCTCCAGGTTTGGTTAGTCATGACATCAGATGTCTGTGACATCAGAAAGAGATCCCAGGGGAGTCACATGTCAGCTAAGCTGAAATGGCCAAAATAGTTTTGTACATCAGTTTGCAGTCTGCTGGACCAGTGCCTTGTGATCTTGGGATGAGTCTTCAGAATGGGGATTTGCCAGGGCAGCCTTCCAAAATCAACTAAGCCCTTGAAGCATGAACTAAAAGGTACCCAGTTAATATTTAGAATAGTATATCAGCAAGCTTCTAGTCATCAGGCTTCCTTTGATTAAGTTTCCTGGCTTTGGGATGGGGAGAACTTGAAACCTTCCCCAACATCTAATACACAAGCAATGTAAGCTTCAGCAGAATAAATATGCAAGTTCTAAGTTCATTCAGTAGGGCTTGATAAACTTCCAGGGAATCTCATGCACTGCATGGGTGAAGCTGGTCTGTCTCCCATTTGGCTCTTCTGTCTGCCACTTGATGCTGCTGCTGCCTCTCCAGCATTGGTTCTTTAGTAAACTTCACATTTACATGTGAAGTAACTGCCTGTGTGTCACTTCTCATTCAAAATAAATGGCATGGTGGGAGTGTGACCCAGTATATTTAGGGAGAGTGCTGGATCTGAATTTCTCTGATTGGAGAAACCCAAATCCAGATGTGTTAGAGAAGGACTTTGATCATTCCCAGCCATTATCACAAAGGCTGTTTTGGAACAGTTCTGTTCCATTTGCTTAATGACAGGTGAACAAAGAAGAAAATAAAAAAGCCTGCAAACTAACAGCAACCAATTCTCCCCTTCCGTGGAGTTTTTAAATCAACTTTATGGTCAATTTGTAACTAACCAAAATGACATCAGAATGTACGTATATTCAGACTCTTCAGAATTCATTGTGTCAGAAACTGTGAAATTCAGGACAGAGGAAGAAGCAAGAGTTCTAAAATTAGACCAGATGTTCCACCCTTGAGATTTAAGTCCTGATATATGACCGGTAGACTGAACATGTCAGTGGTTAGTAAGATTTCACTTAGTGTTCAGGTAAAGGACAACTGATATATCTTCCTCAGGACCATTCGTGGTGGAATACATGGCTTGCACACCCAGGATCAGCAGCTACACCCAAAACCTTGAAGAATTGCTATTGTGGGAATATAAATTACTGGATGAGAGTGACTGACAGATTACCTCACTTTAAAATAGCTTTACGTGCAAAAAAGACATTCCACCGGATTGCTCACTTTGCCTAGCTGTATCTACATTTAACTGTATTGAAAATCTATAAGACACTCTGTCCTTCGTAAGCTATTACGGGTCCCACTTTGCAAAGTGCAATTGTTTTAATATAATAGAAACTACCTGAGGAACACATCCTTCCATGTGACTGTCTTTTCTTTTGCTGCAGAAAAGTTGAAAGACTCTATCATCATCTTTATGATAGGAGGTCCTGGCTCTGGTAAAGACGTGCAGAGTATCCGGCTAGCTAGCAAATATGACTTCTCCCATGTGTCTATTGGAGAGCTGCTGCGGGAAGAAGCCAGCAGAAATACTAGCAAAAGCAAAGCCATTAGGGAGATCCTGCTGAAAGGGGCTCTGGTGCCTTCGGTAAGGCCCTACAGTATATTTATTCTTGGCAGAATTTATTTTTATTAAGGACATTTTAAAACCCTGGACTAGATGTAGGCTGTGCTTTCTTCCTACTGAAATGAATAGAAATTACTCATTATTAAATTACGGTCTCTTTATTTTAATAAGACTGATATAGTATGGATTCAGTCCACTCTGTATGTTGCATTTTAAAGAAGCTCCGTATTTTCAGAGGAAAGAAATGATTTCTGGAATAACTGACAGTATGATTATAATTACATAAGTACTACTGTATATCTGAGCTAACATTCAGGTCACCCCTTTCATTCTCATCCTGAAGATAGAGGGGTGTTTTGACGTCTTCAGTGAACCTATCCACGGGTGTTAATTTCACTGTCAGTTAACATGCTTATTGTCACTGAGAGTCTGGAGATTCTCAAACAGGTCATGGTTGTCCCAAAGGTGCTTTTTTCAAAAGGCAACTGGACTTTGTTTTTCCTTGAAGCCGTTTAGTTTCTCATTCAAGAAGCTTCTTCAGTTCTATTATTGCCATTGAGTTTACTTTTTCTACTACTTTAAATTCAGTTATTGCCATTGAGAATTTACTTCTATTTGGATGTTAACTGACATTATTTAGAATCATTTATCATAATGCTTGACATGTCAGGTTTTGAGTTAGATAAAACCTTTGAAATTCAGCATATTCTGTGGCAGAATTTGGGCTAGCGAAGGATGGCCGATTATAATTTTCTTTTCTTTTCTTTAAGATCAGTTCAGCAAGTTGTTAATAAATTTGTATCCACCTGCCATCTTTTTAGTTAGCAGGTAACTAATTTAGCCTTAAATAGACAGTGACTAGGAGTGAGACAATGATGTCACACAGTGGCAAATGGGTTATAATAGCAGAGTTTTTAAAGGCTTCTTTTTAGTTGTGGAAAGCCAAACTGATAACCTACATGTGGTTTGGTTTGAAGAATAGCAGGGCTCTGTGATTGGGTAGCTTTTTATCGGATTTAAGAGGTGCAAACTCTGGAGGAATACTACAAAAAAAGGAGACATGAGCCCAGCAATGCCCATTCTTGCTGTAATAATCACCAAACTACAAGCGCAAAACATGACACAATCATGATGATGTATTTGAGATCTCATTGACTTGTCAAAAATCAAAACAGGTTTTAAGAAATAGACAATTCCATCTCCTGCAGCTGTTCAGAAAGACAATTGGGAAATGGAATTTCTAGAATCAGAAATACATGGTTGAGTATAGAGCCATTGTGGAGCAAGAGTGGAAATGCATACGCAGCTTGTGGATTTTCTGCAAAAATTTGGCTGCTTACAATGGGATTATTGCTAAAAATACATTTCAAAAAACTTTCAATTTTCCCATTAAGTTGCTATAGTTTTGCAAAAAGGCTAACTAGAGATGTATAAGCCAGTTCTAGGGCTTTGTGTGGTTGGTTGGTTGGTGTGTGTGTGTGTGTGATGCATGTAGGCACCCTGTAAGATGATAATGACCTGGTTCTGTGATTCTTTATAGCCACTTTCTGATTCTGGTTTTCTAGGACTATGCTGGGAGAAAATTGATATGAACATTGCATTTTTGAAGCAATAATAAGTAGCCTTTAGAGGCAATGACAGCCATTTCTCAGCTTTTGTTGAGTCTCAAAGTCCAAGAAAGCTGAACTGTGTTTACCATTTTGAATAAAGGGGCTGAACTTTTTTCCTGACTTGCTGCCATAAAATTTTGGATATCAAGATGGTTGAACAGCTGTCCCTATCCTGAAAGGAAGATGGAGCAGTATGACTTGCGAAATTAGGTCTTAAGCGATTCATTGCTTTTCTCTCTAGGGCTTCATCTTGGAACTGCTGACTGACAAGATGTTGAAAGCTGAAAATTTCAAAGGATTCTTTATTGAAGGCTTCCCCCGAGAAATCAATCAAGCCAGGCTGTTTGAGGAAGTTGTAAGTATAGTCTCTCTCTTATGAAAGGATGGCTTAGTTTACAGCAGATGCAGGCAACCTATAGCCTTTCTAGTGTTTAGACTTCAGTCTGCATCATTCCTTGCTGTTGGTCAAGTTTGTAGATTGAGAAACTGACACTGCCTATACTTACCATAGGGAGTCGTGAATTGGAACAGGAGTCGTTGAAGAATATGGAAGTAAATACTGGGAGTATATTGGTTGTCTCAACACAGTACTGTTCTGTTTCAACTCTAGGAAAGAACTTGAAATGGCTAGTTTAGACCAAAATAAATGTATATTAATATTATTATTAAATATTTTGATATTAATATTAATGAAAAGCTAAGGGTGAAGCAAGGATGTTAAGAGATGCTGATCCTGTTGCAGATGTGTGAAAGTCTAGAGTAAGAAATGTAGTTCTGTTCAATTCAATTAATTATCACATTCCTCTCCCCTACTAATATCTTATTTTTGTATTGCCATTTCTAAGTTAGAAAGAGGACACCATCTCAATTTTTAAACTGTGAGACAAATCTTCTGAAAACGTTTACTTGTAGTAATATTTTGGTTTGTCCACAAACTTCTGGCTATTTAACGTAAATTTTCAGTTATTAACAGATTAGGCTCTGTGTGAGTCAAAGGAGTTTATCTCTGATTTGAGGTCTGATTTCTTCATACTGCCCAGATCTGCATTTTTAAACACGATATTCCCATTATTCGAGGTTTCTCAATACCAACAGCCTTTTGAGAAGGGTTTTGAGTAGCTTTTCTTCAAATCAGGCAAACTGGCTTGCTTTTCAATATCCTTTTGCCACACATAGTAACTTCCTCCTGAAATATAAGTATGCTCTGATATTTTAAGCATTGACATCTGACCATAGTCTTCTCCATTGCCAACTAGAAAAGAGTTTCAGGCCAAGCATTGAACTGACCAACTTATGCCATTCCCATTGCAGGTGGGACGTTTGCCCAACATTGTTATAGTGTTTGACTGTTCTACAGAGACTATGATCCAGCGGCTGATGATCAGAAGCCAGCTGGGCCAAAGAGTGAATGACCATGAGAGAATTATCCGGCAGCGGCTTGACACTCACTATACACTGTGTGACCCTGTCCTCACCTACTACCTGCAGAAAAGCATACTCCGGAATGTAGGTCTCTATCGTTTGCTCTTCCCCCACCCCCTCCCGATCCTGGGTAAAGAAAGCCTAGCTGCTTGGGATGGGAGACCTACCACAGTTTGATTCTGTTTTGGACTAAAGCAACACTTTCCAACAAAGATGCTTTCTCTTTCCCATTAAGCTTCACTTATGAAGCAGGTGATAAATATGAATGATATATAATGATAGCGGTAAAGGGGGAAGAATATGTGACATAGTTAAAATACAAAAAGTATACTAAGAAAATATTTTAACATGTTGCTATCACATAGATATATAAGTTGCTCTTATACTCACATTAAGGTACACAAATTTGTATTTGGTTTGGGTAAAGCTCACAAAACATTTCCTCACGCATGCATACACACCAGAAATTAGAGAGAACATGGCATAAGGGAAACTTAAATTTACTGCATTAGGGATATTGCATTAGAAGCAATGCCTAATTTACTTTTCCCAATTATTATTATTATTATTTATTAAATTTGTATACCGCCCTTCTCTCGAAAGACTCAGGGCGGTGCTTTATACTTTGTATGTAGAATATTAAGAAATTTATGGTAGTATTTCAGATATTTAACTTGTATTTTGGTTCCCTCTATTCACCAGCAGCATGAATCCTAAATGTTCATGATCACATCCTATTTTTTTAAGCAGGTTGCTTTTGATCCAATAAAGGAAAAGAGCTATATAGAATTCTTAAAAGTATGAAAAGAGTATTTATTTTTCCCTTAGAATAACTAAAATAATCTATCCAGTCTCATAATGTTGCTGTCTTGAGCATAGCATTCCACATAAATATATCCCAATATCAGTTAATTTCATTATTTCTTAAACAAATTATTACAGTGCACCCTAAAAGGCTATTTTAGTATAAAATGAAATATGGAAGAATGAATTGATATTGCAAGCTAACTAGCTCTTACAATTTTCATATTATGTTTTTATTCCTCTCAGTCACCCAACAAAATTGACAAAAAATAATTTCACAATAAATAAAGTGCATAACATATTTCTTCACTGAAACCACATTTTGCATAGTAAATTAAATGTCATAAGATGAAAAACTGCCCTTTTCCCCATTTGGTTATAACATCTTGGGAAAATCTGTGTTCAGAGGAACATATTTGTCAGTATCCCATAATGGTGAGGGCTTATTTCCATACTTCCCAGCAGCATCTGAATAGATAGCAGTACTTTATTTAAGAACATTTTACTGTATTTAGGCTTGTTTAGACATCCCCGTAACAGTAACTCTATGAGCTAAGGCAACCCTGTTTCTAAATCCGGATGTTATTCAAAGAGCTTAAAGAGGCTGGAGTGTTCTAGAAGAGGCATCTAAGAATCCCATCACTGTTTTTGTATTTGCAGATCCTTGGGGAGGAACCCCCAGAAGTAGTCTTTGCCAAGTGCTGCAGTGTTGTTGATGATGTGATAAAAGCAGCTACCTGTGGTATAGCTATTTAGTTCTACAGAAAAATAAAAAAAAATAAGCTCTGGTCTATTACCATGCCTTCCTCAGAACTTTTTTTTTTTAATCCATTTTATTTCACAACTGCATCAACCTCACATAATAACCTGAAGCGTAGTGAGTGGTCCTGTCTATGACAATGTATTCCAAAATCTAGGTTAAACTACATCCTGCAATCCCCAAGAAAAGCCATGATTGCAAATGGTTCTCTAAATTTACTGCTGGCCAAAACATAAGAGTGAAAGATCACTTTCAGAGTGAAAAATCATAGAATAAAGGGGAAATTACTGTTGCAGCATATATGCAAGGTGTAATCTACAATCTTACTTCATTCCCTTAACTGGGATGCTCTTTCTGGAATTCCTCAGTCAAGGATACATTCCCACTTGTTTAATTTATCTCTAGAATTGACACTTTGTACCGGTATTTTCAAAGTGTCTTATCTCCAAGTCATGTCCGAGGTAGCAAAATTCCAGGTGAAGACATTCTGGTGATTACTAAGTTGCCATAAGGATTTTCAGCTGGTGATGATGCATATCAGAACATGAAAAGATAAGTTGGGCAAATTGGGCACTTTTCCAGCACAATGTCTTTGAACTGTAATATATACTTTTCACAGATCTGAGGTTACAAATGAGTATCAGGAGGTGCAGTGACATTTGAAAAACAATTGCATTATTAACCCATCATTTCCATTAAGTTGTGATTACAGGTAGTCCTTGATTAATAACTAAGATGGTTCAAAGTTATGACAGTCTCAAAAGTGATTTATGATATGTTCTCAAAGTTACGACTGCCACACCACCCCCATAGTCACTTGATTACAAACCAGGCACTTAGCAACTGACTCACATTTAGCTGTTGCAACATGTGATTGCAATTTGTGACCTTCCCAACCAGTTTGATAGATTTTCAGCAGACAACCTCAACTGGGGAAGTCGGATTTGCTTAAAGATAGCAGTAAAAATAGTTGTACAATCAAATCTGGTCACATGATGACTCACTTAATGACTGCATCTCTCAGTGACTGAAATTCTGGACCCAACTGTGGTCTTAAGCCAGGGACTACCTGTATTGTCCACATCAGGAGGTATGGGATGCCTTGCATTAGAGGACACGTCATACTTCTTTCCCTTTCAACCCAAAATAGAAAGCACCTTGTAGGCCTCAGTCTTTAGTTGTATACAGTCCTTGGTTTGTTTTTAAAATCCCTCTCTAATACCAACTCAGACTTAAACAAAGTAATTTATCCCAGCCCATCATGACTGGAGATGGGAGGCAGGGAAGGAGACCAAATGCTGAAGTAAATTATTCTTTAGTGGAATGAGTACCTTCATTCCAAGTACCTTCTCAGATCCTGCAAAGTATTTCAGACCAAATTATCTAAATGAATTTAATGATGAATAATCTGCTAGGGGGTTCCAGCCATTGGTGCAAGAAGCTGAAAAATCCACTTTTATAATGTATCCCTCCCATATGCTGACACTGAATAACGAATCTGTTTTAAAACTGTACATACATGGAATTTCAAGATCATCACAAGCCAAACCCCAATTCAGTCTATGAAATAGCCTGCCCCTGGCTCACATCAAATATCTGTTCCCACTGCCCTGGCAACATTCAAACCTTCTGAGACCTGTTTTTGGAAACATACACATTTGCATCAGAGACTTTAAAACAAAAAAGCATTTTATTCAACAAAAATGCACAAATGCCTGCTCAAACTATAAAAACACAGGAAGCTCTTAATTCATGACCATTACCAGGCTTTTACAACAGCTATATTGTGAACAAACATCAGCTTCAAAAAACCCTATAGACAGAGAGAGAAAGACAGACACCACCCAGCAGACACAGGGGGATGTTTTGTTATCATTTATTTGTGAAGTTAAAAACGAGCGGTAAAAAGTAAAAATTTGAGCATATAATTGTTTGTTCCAATTTCCTCTTGAACAGACAAAAACACGATCAGTCCCAGCAGTGGAGAAAATGGAAGGGCAGGGATGGGGTTGTCTGAAACACCAACACCTTTGTCCGAGGAATGTTCCAACTCTAACTAAAAAGCAGAGTGACTTTTCCTTGTAAAGTTTATTTTTAAAACAAAACAGAAAAGAAAAAGAAGTGTTACCCTGAAAACTGAGGTGCGTGTCAGGCAGGATGGGGTCTGGTGGAGGCGGTTTTAGTCGGCTATCTTCTACGGCTGCTGGCTCAACATTAGGTTTGGAGATCTGGATTTATTTTAAGAGAGATGTGAAGGCGGCATGGCCAAGATTCCCAGAAGAAACCCAGCAATCAGAGCAACAGGCCAGTTCCCTTCCCACCCTGCCACTTCCTGCAGTGGCAGCAGCAGCCGCCACCTCTCTCTCCAAAACAAAAGGTTCTCGGAGATGGGGAGGGTCACATTCAGCTCACTGAGCCTGTGGAAAGGAGAAAACACGAAGGAGTCCGTCATTGAGAAAGGAAAATTAATGATGGTGCTTATCCCGTGGTTTCAGGTAGGGAACCTCGTTTGCTAAGGCTCAGAGCACCCTTGAACATTAGTTTTTCCAGGCACAGTAATACAATAGAGAAATAAAAACAGTAGGCAATATAGGCTTAATATACATGCAATTCTGTCTTTCTAGCCTATTTCTAGCTCATCATTTGGTCTCGCCCCAAATGTCACCACCGTTCCATTTAGCAAGCAGTTCAATAGCATGGGAACAAAATGAAACTGGTGTCCGATAGAACTTCCTGTTCATCACCCGTCCACTGTTTATTAGGGAGTTTGTGTGGAATGCTTCAGTTCTCTTGTATTTTATAGAGCCTCTTCCCCTGGCCAGTCACCGAGACAACAGCGTCTCTCATCCTGAAGAAATGCCATGCAGAAAATGAATAAGAAAAGGCCTTTCCACTTTACAGTTTTGCTCATCTGCCAGTGACTTTCATAGAACACAAAATAACAATGGGAAGGGACCTTGGAGGCCTTCAAGTCCAACCCCGTTTGAGCAGGAGACCCAATACCAAACAAATGATTGTCCAATCACTTCTTGAAAACCTCCAGTAATGGAGAACCCACAACTTCTGGTGGCAAGCTGTTCCACTGATTAATTGTTCTCTCACTGTCGGGAAATTGCTCTTTAATTCTAGGTTGGATCCTCTATCTGATATTTTTTGTTGCCTTCTGGTGCTTTGGAGAATTGGTCGGCCAATTTGTGACAGCTGTGACATGTCACCCTTAGTCCTGCTCTTTGCTAGACTATATACCTAGTTCCCACAACTGTTCCTGATATAGCTTAGCCTCCAGACTGTTCTTTGTTGCTCTTCTCTGCACTCTTTCTAGAGTCTCAATATCCTTTTTGGTACCATGATGACCAGAACTGGATGCAGTATCCAAGTGTGGTCTCACCAGAGCAATATAAAGCAGCATTATCACATCATTTGATTTTGATACTATCCTTCTGTTGATGAATTGGCTTTTTGGCAGTTGCAGCATATTGCTGGCTCATACTTAAGTGGTTGTCCACTATGACACCTAGATCCCTCTCAAGGTTACTACTGTTGAACCAGACACCACCTATTTTATACCTATGAATTTGTTTTTTGTTTTTTTTTGCTTAAGTATAAGAATTTTTCTCATCATGTAATTGCATTTTGTTGGATAGGACCAACAAAGGCCGTTTGAACTAACTTGAACAAAGTTAAAGTCTGTCAAGATCCTTCAATATTTTGAGTCTATCTTCTAACGTATTGGCTATTCCCCCCAAATTTGATGAATTACCTTTCAATCCTCTTGTCTAAACCTTTATGAAGATGTGGAAGGGTACTGGGCCTAAGACAGAACCTTGGGATACCACACTACATGCTTCCCTCCATGTCAATCTAGCTCCATTGAGGACTACATGTTGAGTGTGGTTGGTCAGCCAGTTACAAATCCATCTGGTGATGATGATGCCTATCTCACACTTTTCTATTTTACCAAGAAGTAGCCTGTGGTCCACTTTTTCAAATGCCTGAGTCCTAAGTAAATTACGACCACAGTATTTACCTGATCCATTAATTTAGTCAAAGAATGCAATTAGATTCATCTGGCATGATCTGTTTGACAAATCCATGTTGCCTTTTAGTAATAGCTTTACTTGTTTCTAGGTCATTGTAGATCCGTTGCTTGAAGAAAGGACCTTTCAATTTGATGGTTTTGCTCATCTGACATTGATTTTCCTTACAGAACACACTATTGACATTGGCCTAGCAATGGTCTGGTGCACCAGAAGCATGTTCACAGAAAAAAATTAAGTGTACCCGAAAACTCCTGTTTTCTATTACGAAAATAATGATTAAGTTTTCATGGTTGTGAAAATACATTTATAAGCATATTTCAGATATTTTGAACAAGAGGAAGGCCAGGCTTCTTGGAACCTTTGTATCAATAGCCAGCAAGGTGTGTCTGTTTGATGTATGTGCAATCTGTACATACTTGGCTACACTTGGGGGAGGGGGGACAACTTACGGTTCTGATTTAACCAACATTATTGTATTTATTAGATTTGTATCTCACCTTTATTACTCTACAAGTAACTCAAGGCAGTGAACATATATAATATTCCTTCCTCCTCCTATTTCCCCCATAAGAACAACCCTATGAGGTGGGTTGGGCTGAGTGACCGACCCAAAGTCACATAGCAGGCTTTCATTCCTAAGGTGTGATTAGAAGTCTACTGGTTTCTAGCCTGGAGCCTTTACCACTAGACCAAACTGGCTCCTTCTCAGTAATCTCACCCATGAGGAAATGTTAGAAATGATGCATACAATCACTCTTTTTCTGGTGCAATCTACACTGGCAACTTAGTCTGATGGCAAGAATGTTACATTCTACTGTCTCAATGTGAGCTCTGGTGATACCTTTATTTAAGTTTATATACCTGTCCTTCTTGTCAATGGATGGTTGCTGGTGCTATTAGATAGATCAATGGGTGCCCTATATCACAGATGAAGCAAGAGTGCCATATATAAAAGCAAAAACACTCATGCAGCATCACGAAATCTCCAGAACCGTAAAGCCTATAAACTTGAAATTTGGCACATATGTTCCTCTTCGCTTCTAGGTGCTCACTTAGAAATAATTTTTCGAAATGACCATCAGAGCATTCTTATATTATTATTAACATGCTCTGATGCTAAGGAGCTAGATGTTCTACTCCCCCTTCCCACCTGAAAATAACTGTTCCAACTGCCACTTGGGCATGGCCAGTGTGCGACTCATCCGGCCCATGGGCTGGGAGTTTGGAGAGGATCAATGGGGCCAGCCTGAGTGAGAGAAGGGGAGAGGAGAGGCTTCTGTGGGGCCAGCCTGAGTGAGAGAAGGGGAGAGGAGAGGCTTCTGTGGGGCCAGCCTGAGTGAGAGAAGGGGAGAGGAG
>JANHFT010004080.1:78278-102169 GCA_032467955.1 Pseudoxenodon macrops
ATGAAAATGAAATGTAAAATTAATATTGTGGAAAATAAAAATTGTTTAAAAAAAAAAAAAAGAACTCTCTACATGGGTATGTGGCAACAGGACAAAACTCAGTATGCTTTTGATGTTCTATACAACAAAAGTGGAAGCATTTTGAGTATTTCAGACATTTGAAAATATAGGAATCTGGGATAAGTTCCTGCTCTCTGCCCTAGTCCCCACTGTTGTACTGCTTAATCTGAAAACTTTTTAGAAAACAAAACAATTACAACTAGCAACACAACAATCACAAGAATATTCAAAAACCTGACTTCTAAAAGCAGAGCAAAACCAACATGCTTTCTCTCAAAATCACAACAAATCTACAGATCAATACTTTGTTTTGAGCTCAAAACACTGGTTTTAAATCAGAATGCTTTACATTATCTTGGCAATAATAAATGTTATCTTCTGATACAATTTCAGTAATGATAACAGTAAGTTCATTTGGGCTTCCATTTGAAAGAATATAATTCTATTTATATTTGTAACAACACAACTCCACCCACTTTTCAGTAAGTCTCACTGATAGCAAGGTCCCCAAACTAATCCAGAACTGATCCAATAAATTTCCACTAAAGAAATTTTGCTCAATCTTGTTCTATGGTGCACTGTTAGTTTGTGCGACAACAAAAGGTGTTTGGTATGCTGAATCAAATGAAAATGCAATGGGGCAGAAATTCTCAACTACAGAAAAATGAAAATCCTTGAAGGAATTATACTTGAAAATCTGATGAGGTATACCTTTCTCAGTTACATATGATAGAATTAAAATATAATGGAAAAAATGTTAATAACCAAGTTCAAATTAAATTCCAGAGGTTATCAAATGTACTACTAAAGTTCTGATTATGTTTCTTAAGATGTTTTAATATCTCTTTAGTCAAATGTGAGTGAAAATGTCTTTAAATTGTTTTTTAAACTTATAAAGTCATGAGTTGACTATAGGTGGTGCACAAAACTTAAAACCAAACCCCCTCAGTAATATTAAGTTATATACAGGCAGTCCTCTACTTATGACCACAACTGAGCCCAAAATTTCCGTTGCTAAGTGAGACAGTTGTTAATTGAGTTTTGCTCCATTTTATGATCTTTCTTGTCACAGTTGCTAAGTGAATCATTGCAGTTAAGTTAGTAATAAGGTTCTGGCTTTCCTGTTGACTTTGCTTGTCAGAAGGTTGCAAAAGATGATATGACCCCAAGACACTGCAACCATCATAAATATGAATCAGTTGTCAAGTGTCCAAATTTGATAATGGAGATGCTGCAATGGTTGTAAGGGTGAAAAATGGTCTTAAGTTTATTTTTTCAGTGCCATTATAACTTTAAATGGCTACTACACAAAAGGCTGTAAGTCTGGGACTACCTGTATATAACTTACACATTTTAAATAATTCATGTTATATAGTTTTTTTTTAAAAAAACAACAATTTATATAGCAATCTACAAAAACTATAATACAATTGCTTAATTAATTCTTTGCAATTCTATTGTTTCCAAGATTAGATCAGTTCAACTAAATGGCAATTTCAGCACTCTGACGGATGAGATAAACTCCCAAGGAAGGCCATACCCGAAGACTCTGGAGAAGGTCATTGATAATCCTGGCAGCATGTTCACATCTATCTGGTGGGCCCATGATATGGGCAACTTTTTCAGGACCTGTCCCATCATCTGAAATGACAGCCAGAACAAGTTCTACAGTCAAGCGGAGTTTAAAAATTAGGACTCTTGTCTGTGAACTTGTGTGTGTGTGAGTTCACACACACCAAACAGCATTCACATTCAACAGCCATCCATCCAATTAATGATTGCAGCAGCAAAAAGGCCGATTTCATGGGAGGACGTATAGTATGGCGAGTTGGGGGGGGGGGGAAGGAGAGAGAGGGGAACTAGCCAAGTTTCAGTCACAACTGCCTGAAAAACCTGGATTGTGCCAAGTTTGAACAAAGAATAAAATGTTCGACATATTTTATTCGGTGGGGAAAATAATTTTACACAGAGGAACAAAAGCAAATTTGAATTAGGAACAATAATGATAACCAAATAAGAATTTGAATTGAAGGGTGGACAGAAAAGGCACATAAGCATAAACCTGACATTTTACCCTGCGATATGAATACAGGCTCTGAAGGCGACAGAGAGATTTGGGGTTCTCACCTTGTTTGAACTGGATTCGAACTCCAGCATCATTCTGTATTTTCTTAATCATCTCTCCACTCCGCCCAATGACCACACCAACAGAATGCCGAGGGACTGGGACCTAAGCAAATGAATAAATTTTCTATATGTTGCTAAATCTTCTCAGATTTGTGACAATTTATAACAATAAAATTCAATTTAAAAAATAATGTTTGTGTGTATATGTGTATACATACACAGAATGTTCTGTATATATAAAATGAATTACAATGATGCTTTTTATATACAAAAAGTACACAGAACATTATCCAATGCAGCTGATGACCTATCAATCACCAAATGCCCTCAGGGAGAGTTCTGTATCCACCAACTTCCGAAATGGGAAGGACTGGTTTCACTTCTAAGGGAGATGTTCCAACCCAGTAAATAAATGAAATAAAGTGGTTAATGCGCAACTGAAGCCGTTTTTTTCATTGCACAGTTAAGTACCAAAAATGTTCTCACGTCTATTCCTCCACCAATCCTTGAACCATATTCATTCCGGTCACCAAAGCCTCCCTGGTCTCTCTCTCGTAAGATGTCCATTACCATTTCACAGGCTTGCTGCAAAGAAAACTCAGCATTAATTTAGGGATGATTTGAAACATACCATAGAACATTTCATCTAAGAAATTTCCAATGAAAAAAGCCTTTCCCTGAGTGTTATCAGGGAAGCTGAGCAATTCCAGATCATTGGTAGAGTCCAGCTGTAGATAATACTGGCAGAAGATTTTTCAGTGATCTTATGAATTTGAGAAACAAAGATTAAGAGGAAGGAACAAACTGGAGGACAAGGACAGAGGTTTAGGCTTGAACAAATCAGGGGGTGATTTAAAAGGTGAGATAAACTTTATGGAAAAGGAGGGAGTGATAGGTCGGTGCAAACCAAGATCCAATCTTTGAACCCTACACTGAAAAAGGAATGTTACAATTTCCTCGGAACAGGGAGAAGAATCCAGTCAAAGCCTTTAGTAAGTCACCATCAATAGGAAGAGAAATTAATAGATGACAAATGCTACCACTTATCTGGCCCAAGATAAAGCCATATGTTCATAGGAATCAAGACAGCGTTCAAATTCAGAGAGCAACTGAATGTATATATATAGTGTGAAAATCAAAATACAAGAAAATTACAATGGTCAAAGAAGAAACAACTTGAACTTGAACTGAAAAATTAAATTTAAGAAGTAAAACTAAATTTTAATCTTGTTTTAACTCTTCTTTTAACTGGGCTTTTAGTCATGTTTATATAATTTTATGATGCTGTTTATAAACTGCAGTCACTTAGATGATATGTGTAGTGTACAAATTTTATAAATAAGTAAGTACATTTTTAAAAAGGCAATTTATCATGTAATTAAGGAAGATTGGAATGAAAACATTTGAGTAAACTAACATTGTAAAGTTATAGCTAAAGCATTAACCTTTTTTCAGGGGTGGGCTGCTGGGGGTTCGCAGAGGTTCGGGAGAACCTCTAGCTAAGCTTATGTGCAGTTCAGAGAACCCCGAAATCCCACTTCTGCCTGGCCCCTCCCACCCTTCCCCTCCCAGGAGTCCTCACGTTTCCCCTTTTGGATGCAGGATGCGCGCGGAGGCTCAGGGAGGGTGAAAAATGGGCCCGTTTCCGGCCTCCAGAGGCTGTTTTCGCCATCCTGGAGGTTCAAGGAAAGCCTCTGGAGCCTAGGGAGGGCAAAAAGCCCCCGCCATGCTGTAGGAGGCAGACATGGCCATGCCCACCATGGCCACACCCACGCAGCAACTGGGCATAGAACCCCTTGCTAAAAAATTTGAAGCCCACCCCTGCCTTTTTTACAACTCTGTTACTGACTCCTGCTCTGCTAAATGTGCCTCCTATAAACTCAAGCTAATATATTAATAAAGATGGAAGTTCTTTGGCTTTTATGAGACTGTAATTTAAAAAAAAAGTTAAACTGTAAAAAAAAAACCTCCAATTCTTAGTAGCAATTATGCTGTATAGGAAGGAGGCTAATTTCAATTGCCAGCTAGAATGTAGAAACAGCTCTTGGCTCTGTTGCAAACAAATTGAACCATGGGGAAGCTCTGAAAAGAGGATTCTGCCCAGTGGTGGGATTCAGCAGTTCGCACCACTTTGGGAGAACCAGTTGTTAACTTTCTGAGCAGTTTGGCAAACTGGTTGTTGGAAGAAATCATTAGGGCAGAGTACCGGTTGTTAAATTATTTGAATCCTACCACTGATTCTGCCTCTGATCACTGCTATGATATTGGGGATCCCTGTCTTTTTAGAGGGTAATCAGTAGGGGGGTGGGGGAACCTGATTTGCTCATGAAAGGTTCAAAACTGTAGAGGCAAACTGTTCTCATTCCCGCTAATAAAATACATCTTAATAAAATGAAATTAAAACAAAAAAGTTGTCATATCTTGAGAAAGTAAAACAAAGCTGTTTATGAACCAAAGACTCTTAAGTGCACTTTCTGACTAGAGTCATAGTTTTCCATTATACCTGAATTGAATAATCATAATTTTCTAAATCTAATCAAATATAATTGAAAACTCTAACTGGCAGTGTTGAATTGTAGTCTTTTAATAAAAAAAAATAGTGATACAGGAAACTACTAAAAATCCATCACAGTAAAGGGAAAATTAAATTACTCTCAACCCCACCCAAATACAAAATGATGAAATCAATAAGCAAAACAGACAAAGAGTCAGCCTTACTTGCACTTTGTATGGATCACCAATTATTCGAAGAGGCTTGTCTACATTTGTGTTTTGTGAACCGTCCTGAATTAGAATCATTTTCACTCCAGCCCGCTCCTACATTAACAAGAAATCAAAAGGGTTGCATATAACTGTCAAAAATTCCTGTACGCTCTTCCTCCTTATATGTAACTTAAACCAAGCCAATAGTAGAAGGGGAAGGAGGAAATGATTTTGATGGTGATATGATCCTAATACTTCAAGCTCACCTGTAACTGTTTAATGGTCTCTCCTCCTTTGCCGATCACCAGTCCTGCTTTCCCAGCTGGGATCATGATTTCCTGTACTGTACCATTCTGTCCGTTGGCATTATCATGGAATTGACCAGGTGGCCCACCACGTCCTCGAGACACAATATCATCAAGCATCATCTTTGCCTTTCTACAAAGAGGAGAAAGAATCAGCTATGAAGGATGGCAAGTTACAATATTCTCAACATTTCCTCTCTGATGACAAAGATTTGAAATGGAATTCCCGGTAGACTTTTGAAAAGTTTACAAATCAGCATGTTCCATGTTTGTTCCACAGCTTCCTGCATAATGGTTAATAGAATTTATTCCAGTTGCAAACAGTGTCACTTTATTTTTGCAATCATTTGTATTTTTGAATTTATTTCAGTTTTACCTGTGCTTCTTTAGCAACTACAGATGTGCTATAACTGTAATATTCAATGAAGATTTTAGTCCCATGCTAGTCTAGCAAAACATTTGTGTTAAGGAAAATGCTTCTCTATATGCAAGACCAAAGTCAGCAGCCACTTGTGCCTTTTAGGTACTGCATGCCCAAATTATTATTGTGTCCTGAAAGGCAACCACCTTAATTAAAAACCCAGCACCTATTTACAAAACAAATTCCTGAATTGTTAAAAAAGCAAGAGGAACATAAAACTTGATCAGTTCAAATAGAAGTTGGCATAACTCCTCCCTTACCCCCAGACAGCATGAAACAAACCCAACTTTTGCAATAAAAGCGATGCCTCTGATCTTCCTGAAAACACTGACAAAGACTAAAAACTACTCACTGCACAGATTCTGGTGACCCCGTCAGAGAGACACTTCGTTCTGGTAGTCCTCCACTGTCTGTAAGGGAAAGAAAAGCCATCAGAAGATAGCTGTCAACTTCTTTCTATATCAATACATTTTCCAAAAGAATTTGAGCCTTCCACCAATCATGTATCATCAAAAGAAGCTAGGCTAGTTGGATAGGTCTATAAAGCACAGCTTGCACTCTCTACAAACAGGGTTCTGAATGTACTTGACTAGTTTGGTGTTAAAAGGAAATAGCAATCAGACAGAAAATGTAAGATTCTTAACAGCTGAAAAATATATTGCAGAATTACAAGCAGTTCACAGGTTACACAAGACCAGACTTCTGTAAATGTGACTGGGTGAAAGAAATAGAAGACATAGTGGTTCCCATGTTTACATATGCATCAATATGACAGCCAACCTACATAAAAGTCAACTTGACAAGTGATCCAAGAACAGAATGGTGTTTAAGGCTGTATTAAGTCAATCCTCAATTTAAAACAAAAAGCTTTTTAGCTGAGCTGTGTAAGAAAACTGCAAGTGTGTTTCCAATTTGACAATATTTTTCTCTATGGATTTATACAGCATGGTAAGCCATAATGTAACTGATTTGATTTTGGTTTAGCAATGATGTGGAAACAGATATCATGGTTCATTATCATGGTTTGTAAACCATGGCTTAAGACTTAGCATGTGTGAATATTCCAAATGGCTTAGGCAACCAACTATGATTGAGCAAACTATAAATTAGCACAAGGCAAAGCAATTTCTATGGCTCAAGTGATCTTTGAGAAATGAAAATAGGCTTATCACAATTAACCATGACCTCCAAAACCCATTCCCACATCTGTGATTGGGCTCCTCCTATTTTGGAGACCTCAGTTCCTTTTCTCCAAATGTTAAGTACAACTTTCCGCCATCCAAAGATGTCCTGCTCCTGGTAATATGTAAACATGTAATCATTAAGAGTATCAGAGTACCAGTTATATTACTAACATTGGAATTCCCTGCTGTCTTCCATTGAAGGATTGCCCAGCTTTCCAGATCAGACCAGACTGGCAAATAGCAACACTTTATCAATCTTTCAACAAGTACATCACAGCCTCTGAACATTGTCTTTGTAGGTCCCTGAAACTGCACCAGTTATTAGTTAGGTGTAATTGCCCACTTATCTGAAGCTCCCCGTGACGCAAAAAAACCTCACATTATCTGGCCTTACTGATTATATCTATTTCCTGATCCAAACTCATGGCTGAGTTCCAGTCAGAGATACTATTAGATCATTGCTCTACCCACTAACACTCCTCTGGCTGTCCAAAGGAAAAGTACAACTGTGGCCTCAATCCAGTGAATGATTGCTCACCATAGCCTCAAACTAACAACAGCTATACTTGTTACATCACTCCATCTTCAAGTATAGGCTTGGAAAGGAACAAATGTATGCTTGTGTTACATTATGTTTAGCCATATAGTGACTTATTCTCTATGCAGTTTAGCAAAAAGGACAAATGCTAAGAAACAAGTTTTTGAGATGTCTCAAAACTCAGATGAAAATATTGTATTTTCTCATGAAAATCAAAGAGATGATAGAATTACTGCTTAATGTTACTACTCAAAACTTGCAAGAACAAGCTAACGGTTCATTGTGTTTTTTACAAGCTATGTTGCTATTTATTAGAACTGCAATGCTTTGATTCCCCAAAATTGCTTTGAAGTGAGAGAATGTGAACACTGCACCATTTCTGCAATTTTTCAAAGCAACTATATCTTTTTTCAGAATAACACAACAGCTGTATAATTCTGGGGAAAACCACAATGAATTTAAATAGTAGCAGGCAAGTGCTGTTTCTGGTCTTAAATGAGCCCTGAGAGTACAAACACAGTATTGTAAGAAAGATCAGCTAGAATTCAATTATTAGAAAACCCAATGGCATTTGCCAAAAGGTCCAAGAACCATTCCTGGATGACACAAGTTTGAACAGGTGTCCTGTTTCAATAATCTAAGAGTACTCCTTCATTTTGCCAACAGAAGGAAGCTCTATGAAAATCACATTTCTGAAAATGCACAGAGAAGCTTATCTGCCATACTCAAATCCCTCAAGACAAGAGGTGGACTTTATACTCCCTGCAATACAGAAATTATTCAAAGCCAAAGTGAATAGTGCAACTTTTTTATGGTACCCAGCTGGGGCCCTTTCCAATTTTTCACCGTTAGGACTTGCTTAATCCAAATGTCTAAGAATGACTCTTCAAATCCCAAAATGTGTCTCTAACACTATCCTGAGACTGGAGACAGGCCTCATGAAAATGGAGGCTAGAGTGTGGGGTAACTATATTCAACTACTTGCTCAAACTCTTCTCTCCACCCAATGTCTCATTAACTACGAGGGATGACTTTCAGTCCACATGGAAAAAGATAGTGGCAACTAAAATCTCACCCTTGCCCTTCTCTCCAGGTCTTCTACTCAGCATGGGACATGATCAGGCTAAAGCATCCATTAAACAACATGTAGCAACCGGATCTAGCCAGGCTTCCAACCTTTATTGCCAGTGAATCCAAGAGGTACTCTGCCTACCCTATCACATACTTAACTAACCTTAAAGAACCTAACCGTTTATTCTGGCATGATGTCATGCCCTCCCGTAAGCTGTTACAAAGGCCGATACAGGAAGATTCTCTATCCAGAGACACAATGCTTGTGACTCCACACAGAATGTACTTCTACAGAAATATTTCCACTAGCCTCATCTCTCCGCTTTTGCATTAAAGTCTATGCCTCATAGAACAATTGTCTATCTCCGGGCAGCTCTCAGATAATAACTCTGCTACAATATATAATGTTGCCAGATTCTGCATAGCAATGCTTAACATCTGCCACAAACTAGTCTTAATGAACATCTAGTTTTTCATTCTAGAATGCTCTGTATTGATAGATTTACTTTGCCGCACGTTAGACTTTATGCTCCCCTACACCCGTCTAATACTTCTTCCCCTCCTTTTAGATGTTTGCTCTTTAATCTGATATACTTTCTATGCTTTTTAATGGACCCTCTCCTTATACTGATTTTTTAAACTAAAATTTGATTTATTTGCATAATGCTGCTGGTTAATTATGTGCACATGACTGTACATGCCACAGATTTTTGAAACAAGTCTTCAGAAATTTACATGATCAGTGTTCATGACTGATTTGGAATGTTATTATCATGAACAAGACTTAGAGGAAACACTTTCTGTGTGTTCCATAAACCCTGCAGCTGCAAATCCTTCTTTGATTGATTGGGAATGAGACACCAACAAAGCTAAAGGATAAGATGGGATTAATCTCTCTGCACTTGTGGCTCTATATCAGAAAGTGGTAACCAAATCCACCTCGTACTCTGCTCTACAATTTCACGCCTACCTGGTGAGATCTGTACTTTGCATCCAGAGTCCTGCTGTATTTTGTTAATCTGCTCTCCACCTCTTCCTATGACTGTAAAGCAAGGAGAATAATGCTGAGAAAATCTTGAGATAAAAGTAGAAATCGTATCTTCTAGCAGGTAGGTTGAAATATAACACTTTTTCATCCTTCCTCAAAAGGGATAGGAAAGAGCTTTCGGATATATTGGAAAAGCAGAAACAGACAAAACCTCAGCAGAAACAGACAAACCCAGTGTAAACATATTTCTATTTTAAGTATATAACTTTTTCACTGTACAAACTGCATTAGCACAGTTAAGCTTAAGACTGCATTGTGTGCATGAAAAAGTAGTTGGAGTATTATTTCAAGATTCCTTCAATTCACCATTTACAGAAGGAATAATGGAGGATAAAGTGATTCTCCTAAATGCCCAATTCAAACAATAGTATTGAAATAAAGGTCTCAGAAGCAACAGAAAAAAGATAAATTACAATAACCAAAAAAGTACCTCAGCACCCATTCAGACAATCTCTAGCTTTCAGAGCATGAATGCCAGGCCAATTTAAAGCTAGGGCTTTTGAACAAATTGCCTACTGCGAATCAATTCTCCCTTGCTTAGTTAAAACTCAACTTCAGGCAGTGTTTTGCAGCCACCATTCCTTCTGGCAAAAGGGAACTATAATCACTCACAGAAAGTTGATGAATCCAAAGCCAAAGCCACAAGCAATCCAACAAGGAATTCTGAATGCCTGTTGCACTCCTAGCCTGAGTGTCCAAAGTGAATCTGTATTGTTGATTGACAGCACCCCCCCCCCCATTCCTGCTATGATGGGAAATGCTTACATGACGTCTACCTCAAGTTCTCCTTAGAATCCAGCCCTCACCATTTAATGAATGTAAAACTTGCTGAGACTTTGTAGAACAGAATACCCACCCGGCATTGCTGGAGCAATCTTCCACATAGCTCTGAGCAGCATACAAAGAAACGCAAATGCCTGTCATCTCTCAAAAAAAAACCACACAAATAGGGCTACAAAGAAACAAACCTGCCTGAGCCTTCCCTGTAGAAAGCTCAGCCAACTGGCATCGAGAAGCCAAAGCAGCACTGGTTAGTAAAGGTGAAGTAGCAGTCTTTCAACTATGGCAACAGCAGGTTTCTCTGCTCCCTGTCTAATACTCACTGAGTCCCACCATGCCATCAGGTACTCTGTACTCTTCAGTCACTGTAGACCTGCAAGGAAAACGGTCAGCAGCTTAAAGTAAGGAGTGGGAGAGTTATAGAAATGGATCTGGGGTTCACCAGCATCCATCAAGAAACAAAAAAAGGAGAGTTTTCCTCCTCCCAAAAGAGCAGAAAGGAAGGTGGCTGAACAATGAAGCACCGCTTTGTGGAAATCACCATGTGATTTTCCTGCACTGCCTGGCAGGACTCATGAGCAACTAAGTGGCCCAGAGACCACTCCAGCAGCATTTGCAAACAAGGATCTTCAGACAAGTTTCAGAAACAAAAGCTATGAAACTGAAGCTACACAAAAACTTGTAATACTCAGTCATGGCCAAAGAGCACAACGCTTCACTACCTAACAAGGCATCCATGTGCCTGGAATTCACATCTCTCACTAATTTGGATGCTGATCTCCACCTAACAAAACAGCCTTCTTTCTTTAGGGCAGGGAAATGCTACCCCCTCAGAGGTAATCTGAACCCACAATCTCAACCCTGAATATTGGTTTAAGCATTCCAGGTCAAATACTGATGGAAAAAGAAAAAAAGGCCCATAACTAAGTTACCTTGAGGGTGGATGGATCGGTCCAAGCTGAGGTGGCGGAGGCATGGCTGAAAAAGAAAGGAAGAATCTGATTATAAAGTCACATTCTAAAAATAAATATATAAGCCAGTCAATGGAAACACTAAAATATTATAATCTGACTTTGTATGTAATTAATACATTAATCTTCCCCTAGCAATTAAAAAAACCCATCGTACTTACGTTCTGGCTGGGGAGCCATTTTTTTGCTTTCTGGCTGATCTATTAAAAAACAAAAACAAAGAAAAGAAAATGGATATAGATTAGGATAATCTCCTTTCAATTCTGCTATTCAGAATGAAGCTTCAAGACTGCAGCCACAAGAAAGTCCATTCTGGAGGCTGTAGCATTCGCACGACAGTGGACGGTAGCATTCCCATGACTTAGCAACCAGAGATAGGGAAATGGACAGAAGTGAACCTTCATCAGTCCAGGTGTTTCAGGAGATGAGGCTGGAAGGGGATGCCCCTGCTCAAAAACCCAGTCCTTGATGCAATTTATGTTTTTTTCTTATGCCTGAGAAAACAGGCTACTATATCATCAAGAATAAAGCATTCCTATGTAGGCTGTCATAAGGAACTGACTTTGGCAAGTTGAAGTGGTGACTCTTGGCTCAGAACATGCCCTTGCACAGAGAAGCATCAGTTCCCCTGTACCTTTTCCATTTGGAATATCTATTATGTGTGGATGTTGCAAGTGTGAGAGCAAGTTGTAAATGACATTTTCTGAGGTCGCCGTTATCTTTGAACCATCATTAAATGGGCTTAAATTGAGGACTAGTTGTACTTGTCTAGCCACCCTCCATCCATTTTTATGGAATCTTTGCCTAAACCTGCTGCACAATTTATAAAGACATCCCTGCATCCTTTTAACTGTGTCTCTTGTGGTATGTGAAGCTGAATAACTGTTTAAAGGAAGGGATCAGGCAACCTTATTTAATGACACTAGTCCAGTGACCATTTGAATTTATGATGGTAATGAACAAGTGGCACTTACAACTGGTGTTTGTACTTAAATTAGTTGCAGTGCCCCCAGTCATGATTGCCATTTGCAACTTTATTTGATAGCTTCTATAAACAGAGTCAATAGGAGAGCTGGCAGGAGGTTGCAAATGGCAATTGCATGACATTCTTGTTTAATAACCCCCAATGATATTTGCTTAATGGCAACCAGAAGCGCTGGCAGTTCTGTTACTAAGGATGTGGTCACCCAACTTAAAGCTGTATGACTGCATCACTTAAAGACAGCAATTCTTGTCCCAATTACTGTTATTAAGTTAGGATTGTATTTTATTTAAATTTGTAGCTACCCAACTTCAATAGACATTGCCCTTGACTTGGATCTATTCAGAGTAGGCACACAGTACCTCCATCTTCTAGTTGTCTCTTCTGACCACCAAATCCAAAATCAGGTGTAGTGTTATTCACAGTTGTGGCTGAATCACCCCCAATTTTTGCTGCTATCTAAAAGTAAAATTGACACTATGATTACAACAGAATAAGCTGTAAACCACAAAAAGAATTAAAATAAAACTGTTAAAATAAAACTGTTTGAAACACAAGAAACTTCAAGTAATTAAAATATATCCGAAATATATCGCAAACCTACCTTATTTACTATTTAAAATACAAAGGATCTTAAACAAATTAAGCTGAAAAAACTTGACACAATTCAAACTTTTAATTCTTACTGTAAATCATGTACTTTACATGGCTCTGCTAATAGTTAGAAATTTAACTACCGTATGCAGCAACATTTTATACATTGACTCGCATCAGGCATTCTTAGTTGCTAAGACAGGCCCCTCTCAGTTTTTCTTCTCCCACTTATTTGACCCTGCAGCAAGGAAGGTTTGCTACAGACACCCTCTTACTTAGATCCATTCCTGTCCCCAGAATTTCCCTTCCCAATTTTGGTCAGTTGTAGCTATCATCTTTTTGGCTTTAACACTGCTGCACAGAAACTAAAGAAGCCGAAAAGAAGGCAAAGTCCAGTCATCAACTTCAATAGCAGTTGAAGAAAAGACCAGTAAATTCTACTGTCTTGGCGAAGTGAATTGCCTGAGCTCATCCAACACTGCAGCCATATTTTTTGAAAGAGAAAAGTCGCTTTCAAGGAACGGATTAAAAGGAACCCCTGGTTGAGAATATTGTGGGGTTTTGTTGAGTTAGGCAGCTGAAATTCAGGATGGCAGAGAAAACAAATGGAAAAAAAAGTAAGAAATTTTCAGATAGAAGGAAAAAGAATAGTGGAAAATCAGACTGGGAAGTTCATAAAACAGACTGTGGATGTAAGACTCTCAACATTTTTACAGTACAGTTTGGCATTTTATTGTACACTATTAGAAACATCAAGGCATTTGGTTGGCCAACTATAGGAACAGATTGCATGATTAAAATTAAACAGGTTCCTAGAGCAGAGCTCTTGAGATTTCCTGCTTCTTTTTTCATGTTTTATTGAAGTGATTACAATAAATATAGATAATGCCCACTATGGAAGTTTACTATAGATTTTTGGCTCTCAGTTCTTCTGGGATGGGTTTGTTTGTTTTTTTGCCAAAATGACTCCACTTGAAATAGATGAGAATTAACTCAACAGTAACCATACTAGCTCCAATGACTTCATGAGTATGTATATGTGTTATAATTATTACAATCCTGAAAAACGTTAAATACACCTCCTAAACAATGAAATTCTAACTTTCTTACACAATATAAAACAATATATATTTATATTATGGGATGAAAAATGGTTTTTTTTGAACCATACATAACGATTACAGAATCTTCCACAATTATTTAAATTAAATTTACCGCATATTGCGGGGTATTCTTCTTGGGAAGGTATACTAGATTTTGATACTTTAAAACAGGGGTGCCAGAAGCTGGTCCGTGCAAACAAGTGAAGCCCCATCTGCGGGATGCAGGCAGCATGCGAAATCAAGCCCACTCTGGTCCGCGGTAAACTTCTCTCCATGGAACCAGTCCCTGATGCACAAATGTCAAATTTGGAAATGACTATTGGTGCCATATCCCTGACTTGTCTCACTATAATCTTAAATTTTTTAGTAAACCCAACATAAAGACCAGACTATGGTGAATTCTTAACTAAGAAAGGCTATCCTAATGAAAAAAGTAAACTGAACAAAGGAGGGCAGAGTCTGAAATCAGGAAGTTGGCAAGGTACTCTAAAGGACAAAGAAGAAATAGGTTGCACTGATTTTGTACCTTAGCAGTAATGAGTAAGAATGAAACATACACAGACAGAAAAGGAAAAAGTGGTAGCAGGAATGCAAATTCTGAAAAATAATGAACAATTTCTTCTTCTAGAAAGGAATCATAAAAAACTAAACACTATATTTCATAAAGATGATCAGACTAAGGTAATTCTAGAATGATTGCAATGGCATATTCCAAACCAATGTCCAAATGTTTATGCATTAATTGAACACATTAGATTAGCATCTACATAGATGAAAACATCTATTATAAATGCCTGAGTTCAGATTAGTGCCGTATTGCTTATGGCAATAAGCACAACCAGCTAGTTTGCCATTAATTTCAATGTTTTCTTGAAATTCAGCTAAGTCAGGATATAATCAACATCTAGTTGCAGAGATCTCTAAAATACAGGTCATTTCCTTTTTGCTTAAGTCCAACTTCAAATAATTTATATGCTTTATGTTTTATTCTACACCTTACTTTTTTTTTTAAAGAAAGACATTCAAATGATTACATTTTGGTTTTTTTGGCATATCCAACAATAATTTTGTGGTGAGACTTGTAGCAAAGAAATTAAATAAGCAAACAAACAAACAAACAAACAAACAAACATATGTCTGATTCCATTTTTACTGCTCTGTGACTTGTTCTAGCAACAGTTAAATAAATGAAATTCATATCTGGCTTAATCAGTGAAGAGGTTTTCTTTTATGTTGTAATCTCATTAATTGTACTATAATCCTGGAATAAAGTACTTCCATCCTTTTAAAAAAAACAATGCATAGGGCATGATAGCCTATTTGATATAAAACGCTCACATTCCTAAGAATTTTGCAGATAAATTCAGAACATCAACCAGTTTGCCAAACAGTAACCAGTTGCTATTCATTTAAAAATTATTGGCAATCATTTTTCTCCCTCTGGCTAATATTTCTTCAATAGGCTGTAATGATCATGAGCTATCTCCACATATTCTGTATTTCCTGAATAACAACCAAGGCCCTATGACCAATACTATAGAAGCCCTATTCCAGGAGCTGAAATGGGCTCCAATGAAACACTAGCAAGACTAAGTGGCTGTGGGTATTGAAAACTTCCTGAGACAAGGTTATTCCATTTTTAGTTCTGGACAGTGTTGCATTATCCGAGACACACTCAATATGTAATCTGGGTCCCCCTAGACTCTTTGAAGCGCAGACAGATGGTAATATGATTAGGAAAGTTTTTGCACACCTTCACATGTTAAGCCAGTTACACCCATTCCTGGACCAGGAAGCCCTGCTCACCCCAACTCATGCCTCATGTTTAGATTAATGTAATGTTTTCTACATGGGCCGCCCCTGAAGAGCATTCAGAAACAGACAAAATGGAGCTGCACAAGTAATAAATGATGTCAGATATACAAAAGATGTAACACCACTATTATGTGAGCTGCACTGGTTACCAGTATGATTCCGGATTCAATTGAAGGTGCTGGTTGTCACTTTTAAACCCTATATGGCTTGGGAATGGGTTACCCGAGGGACTTTTTCCCCAAGAGTCTCTACCTGTTCAACCCAATCTAGCAGATTGGGGCACTCTGCAAAGAATGTTGGATGGTGGGGACTAGAAGACAGGCCTTTTCCGCAGTCGTCCCTGCTCTGTGGAATATCCCTCCCCCCAGAAGGTAGTTCCAACTCTTCTGGCCTTTTATAAGGCTTTAAAAACTTGGCTGTATACCTGAGCCAGGGGCTCAGAATGTGGTACAAATTCCGTTTGGTTTTACTGTTAATTGATAAAATACATACAGCAGCCAAGAAAATTATTTTGAATGTTTTTATATTTTTGGAATTGTTAAGATGCACAGACTCATTGGTTGACATGGATGGCTATAAATATTGAATGGATAAATGAATGGATAATGCTTCAAATACTTCACAATGTCCCTCTCCTTCCTTGTTAGACACAAGCAGCACAGAAAACAATTTAGTAACAATTTTCTCTAAGATGGGAATTTTGATTCAAAAGACATTGTACAGAAAGAGGCCCTTAATACAATAGGAAGAAACCTCAGCATACCAGTATTTAGAAGAATAGTTTTAAATGAATAAATTTCCATAAAATCATTTTGTTTCCGTTGAACTATTCTATTTTCATTAAAACATCAGTTTTCTTCCTTAGCCTTAAAAAGCTACAATTGATCTACAGATGCACCAGAACACAATAACATGTGTTATTACCCTAAGATAACAATATAAATGAATTAGTTCAGGCTACACATAGATATTATCTTTATCTAATATAAAATGTTTTGGGTAAATAAAAATAAAAAAACCACCCAACCTTCCTAATGCAATAAACAAGGCACAAATAATCAAAAAAGGGTCTTTCTAAGTATGCTAGTTTTTCTACTTGCAAGTATGTGTTCAGGAAAAAAATAGATCAATGCTAGAAATGTACAAACAAAAGAAAATTACAAGAGCAACAGCAAGACACTTATTCTTTGTGAAAAAACAAAGAATTCAATTAAATCACGAGAAATTTCTAATTGCTTTCACTCCTAGAGGAAGCAAAAAAGGCAAATATTTGATTCATCAACAATTTTACAATTTATCTTCAATCCTGCATATATTGGGCGTGTATTGAGACACTACTTCTCCACCCTTCTTTCTTGAAGACAAGCTAAGAAATTCAATGTTAGAAATATGGATTGCATAACTGTAATCCAGACTGCAAGCAGAGTAATATTTTATTGTCCTGTGCAAAAAGCACATGATGCAAGGAGAGCATTAGGACATAATGGGCAATCTTGAAATTAAAACAGTTCTCCCTACTCAAAAAAAAAAAAAAAAAAAATTCCAAATAAATTTTCAATTCTTCTGCTTCTCAAATAGATAAAATTCATTCGCCAATGAAGATGGGATACATCAGGCAAAACATGTACTGTACTTAAATTACAGTTCCAGGGTACAGGGTGGATATTTTTAAAGGGTGATCCAAAACATTAAAAGTGAACTGTGACATCTGGAAATGTTAAAAGTGACTCTCTAACCCATTAAAGCAAGATAGCTTTCTGGTGTTGGTCCAATACCAAAATGCAGTTTAAAATATTGGTCTCTTCTGCCACGTGACGCGATACTGCCCATAAGCGCACACACACACACACAATTTAGCCCAAGAAGCCACTCTTCATATAATAAAAGATCAGGAGGGGCTTGCGGGCCACACTCTGTTAGCTTTCGGTTGGCAAATAAAAATACGGGGGGGGGAAAATTAAGACGGTTACAACTGAGGGAAACACAAAACTTTTTATTTTTTTACAAGCCTTCTCTATTCCTATTTCCCGGCTTGATTTCCCAGTCAGAACCGACCCACGTGCTCCGGGTTTCCACTTCCTTTAAAGTAACCTTCCCGCAGGAAGAAACTAACTGCTCTCACGCAACGCTCTTTGCTTTCTGCCTCCTCCGGGCCCCCCCCCTCCCCGCGGCGTGTTAGGTGGCACAGTCCAGAACTCTTGTCACCTCAGGAGTCGACTACCTCAGCCTAGGGCCGATCCTCCAGCTTCCCTACAGGGCCTTTCCCAGGGCAACCGGCGGAGGGATGCCACGCTCCTCGCCCTCAACCGGCCGCCCCCCCCCCCCCGTCCCCTCAAAAGCGATGCCCCACAATGTTCTCTTATCCTATCCCTACTCAAGCGACCCAGATAAAACACTTGATCGGCTGTTGCTGCATTGGTAGAAATGCCTAGTGATGGGGGAAAGCTTTGCTCAGCTGCATAAGCAGCAACAACAAAAAGTGTAGAGACTTCAGGGGCAGAGTTTCTATAAATAAGTTGGCCACAGGATCCAAATGGTGACATATCTCTTTTAGTATGACTTAGTTTGAAAAAAGAAAAGCTATTTCTATTAATGAAAGCAGATCAGGTGAGCCTGGCTTTCCAATCAAATTGAGTTTGTTGACTTGTAGCCACCATTTAATCAGGATACTTGAATGTTTCAGCAGTGACCATTGGCCCTGTTTAATAGTGATGAGAACATAAATTTTTACCGCTAATATATGTATAAGGTTTCTGGCAAATTTCCTGAAATGATGCCCATCTTTTGATATTTTTACAAACATTGCTGGGGTCGGGTGATTGCTGCTGATTTAATATTTGCACTTGATAATGTAGACTGGAAAGAGGGGAAACTTAGATCATGGAGGGGAAAAAGAAGACTGCTGCTCTTGATGGAAAAAGAGCAATCACGTGGGAAATCTCCGATTCTGAAGAAGACAGCGATGTTAAGCCAGAATCCTCCACTGCTTTTGCAATGTATTCAGATGTTGGAGCTCAGGGATGCTCAGACAGACAAATATTAGAGCCGGGCATGGCTCTCCTTGAGGCAAAAGCGGTTCCTTTGCTTATACCATTGACACAAACCGTATCCTGCAATTCAAGGCCCGAGAAAAAAAAGAAAAAGTCCCTGGGAAAAAACAAGACAGCCCAGATAAAAACAGAAGAAAAAAAGAAGAGCATGCACAAAACAGAAGAGAAAATGAAGATAAAGCAGCAGATTGCAGCTGAGAAAGAGAGACGGAAAGAAGCCGCAACTGCTTTGAAATTCCTTCGGCCTGATCAGTGCATGAAGCAAATGACTGTCTGTGTGGATTCAGGTAGTATGTTTACACCGTGCGATTTATTCCTTTCCACTTTTGGTTTGGTGTTTTTGGTGCCTGTACATCAGTCTCTGCAGTTTTCTGGGAATGATATCAGAAGAAAACCCAGCTAGTTTCACACCTAAGGCAGGACTAGAACTTAAAAACAGTCTCGTTTCTAGCCTGGTGCCTTTGACCATTACACCAAAATGGCACTTTTCTTGGCAAGATTTTTGCAAAGAGTTTGCAATTGTCTTCTTCCTAGGACCTAGGGTGATGAGAGTCATTGGACCCAAGTCACTCCCCTGGCTTTGTGCTTAAGGTGGGACTAGAACTCAAGTCTCTCAACCTCTGGCCTGATGCTTTCAACCAGGGGTGTCAAACTCACGGCGTCATGTCACCTGATGTATTGTGACTTTTCTCCCTTTCCCTAAAACGGGGGTGGTGATGCATCCAGCTCACAGGCCAGCCGCGAGTTTGACACCCCTGCCTTAAACATTACACCAACCCATCTCTACATTCTGCATTCCCATGTTTTACCAGGAGGGAAGGGTTTTCACATAGTATTGCACGGTAGAATTGAGGTGCTACCCAATGATCAATTTGTTATGCTTTCTCTTCAGGTCTTCTAGAGCACTCTGACTCCGATATCTTGCTGGAAGTTTTGGACTCTTTGGACTGTAAATACCATATTGAGCATCAGATCATTCCACACAGCATAACCTGGAAGAGAAAAGTCTTCAGCAGTACGTCTGGTTCAGTAAGTATCTCAATCAAAACTCCACTGATAGCCAAAGAAGCAAGACTGTGTGTGCCTCACAGCTGCTTCCTTATTTTGCTCATCTGCTTTTCATAGTCCTTGAAGGTTTGCAACACATTGAAGAGAGTTGGCCCAACTCCGATAAAACACATTATTGTTGAGGCTCTTGGAAGGGAAATTCAGCAACATATTTGGACTAGAACGGATTTCTCCATTGGAAGTTGAGGACAGCCATGTCTATGAAGTGCTGCTCTACTCCTATGATATGGATTACTGCTTTGCTGTAGCTGCTAAATTCTTGCTCAGAGATTAATAGAAGAAACACGCAAAACAGTCAAGGAAGATAATAAATATAACAAAAGTCGCAGACTCAATTTTGTTGGGCTTGTCCCATTTACACCATTATTTGTTCCCTAGTGGATGTGTGTCAGCTATGAAATTCGCTGATTTTAATAGTTCTGTGGCTGTTCTGCTAATAAATCAGTCTGCCTTGCCAAACTTCCTAATATTTAAAAACCAAATATTTAAATCCTAGCTTTATCTAGATGTTACTGATTTGAAGGGGGTGAGGGAAGTCAAACGTTTCATCAGAGCTTTGTTTTTTATCATTGTGTTTTTATAGCAATTGTTGTTGCCACAAATGGGCAATACCTTTAGACTCTTGCACTAAAAACTGGGGTATGAGCTGGTCTGTGACTGAATTTTAAAACAAAATGATTTGAAATTCATGAAGAAGGACAAGAGAATGCAAGCATGAGGTGAAAGAGGAAAGTAAGCTAAGAGCACCTTATGGATCTCTTCTCTGCTTCTGCAAACCACCGTTGGAAGCGGATGCTGGGTTTAGTAAGTTTTTAGTTTGAGTTAGCAAAACTTAATTTTTTCTCTCTTCTGGCAAAATATTAACTTTATTTCCGCAGGACGGTTTTCCGGAAGAGACTGCAGTGGAAAGGGAGGTCCTGCTAGTGATGCAGCCTTCATACTTCCTCAGACAACTTTCGTCATCAATGCAGGTGCTGTACTTAACTTGTGAATACGAATATGAATGGCAAGTGTTGGTTTTCCTTCCCAGTTGCTTAATTGTCCTATTTTGCTCCATTTTTTTACTGGTCCCCATTGCCCGAGTTTGCCTTGACTCTCTGCTCGTTACGCCTTATATGACGAGGAAGAGAGGAGAAGAAGGTGGTGTGTTTCAGAGCTTTATCTTATTTCCAGACACCTAGGGAGATGAAGCTTAATAATTGAGAGGAAATGCAATAGAAAGCTAGATTGGCAGCAGGCAGAATCCAAGAGGACAATACTGGAATCATTAAGCAAAAAAGGTGAGCAGGGGAAACAAAAAAAGGTGAGCCAAGGTATATGATGGGGGAAAAAAGTATGATAGATTTTATTTCTTACATTACAAAAATCCTACACTGCATATATTCAGCCAGGAGAGTTAAAAGAGCATCTCTGCTCTGCATCGGTTTACTGTCCAAATTTGTAAGTGAGATTTAATAGGTACCGGCATAATATAGTTGCAATTTTCAAGTGGCCACTTACGTATATACCGTATTTAAAAATCCAGTCTGGTTTTAATTCAGGAAAAGTGAGAACCCCAGGAATTGTTTTAAAAGTAAGAACTTTCAAAATCCGGCACCTGGAAATAGAACACAAGTATATTAAACGACTGAAGAAAGAAAGATAGCCAAGTGGTGGGAATTAACACAAAGGAAGAAGGTTCAAATAACAAACAACTGCGACAGTATTTATGTTAAGAATCCATCACGATATTCCAACCTCAGTAACCACATCAGGGAAGGTTCATGCTATTGATAACCATTGGTAAAATGACTCCAGGGCAGTTACCTGGGAGTTTAATATTGTTTTTTTTCACCTGTCTTAAGAAAATTAATGCAAACACATTTGAGGTTGGAGTTCCTTCACCAGTGGAATCCAAAATAGTTTTTAAATTCGTATCTGAAAGTGTTAGATGAACTTTTGATTCTAAAAATTTGTTCTGATTCTAGAATGCAAGTCCTGATGGCCAGCAGAGCGTACCAGATCTTATTCATCTGTGTCCTTTTCACAATTTCGAAGATCCTTCTGCAATATCTTACAGCGTGGTTGTCATTGGACTAGACACCTACCAATGGTACATGGGCTTGGAAGGGCTGTGTGAGGTGTGGGTCCCAAGGAGCAAAGGGTTGTGTGAGTTGTGGGTGAGCTGTAGATCCCAAGCAGCCAAAAGTCTCACAGTGTCCTTGACATACAGAATTGTAGGTCTTCATCTTTGACCCTTACATTTTGTTTCATGACAATCTTGAATTGTTGTTTTCTTTAAGGATAGTGCAGATTACCAATAAAGATTGGAAACAGATAGTATAAACATGCTATATTCCCCACTTAACTGGGGAAAATTGATTCAAAAGGTATTGACGTGTAAACAGTCTTGCTTGTGCTTGTTCACTTGAGGCTGTTTAAGGCAGGAATGTAGTAAGTCTTAACTGGGTTTAGGATTCTGGGATTTCAGCCGTATTGCCGGCTTTCTGGTCAAAGGATAAGCTGGTACTAAATACAGAACAAACTCCAATGCTGACAATGCATCACGTCTCCTGGTTCTCTATTACCTTCTGCCGGGTGTTAATTTAGCTTTCCAGCCTTGTTTATAGTGCTGGGGTTTCCTGCATCCCTTCCAAGTATTAACCAATCTAATCCTTCTTAGCATTTTCAAGATCATTTTAAGATTCTTAGGAAGAAGCAACAACACTTCTAACAATGAAAGGCAGCAAGACAAGTTTATTCTTTACTATTGACTGCCTGGGTGGCTTAAATTAACATACACTTTCCCTGCATGCAAGCTTCCAAACCACAGTAGCTTGACAAAAATAATTTTGTCTCTTCGAATCAGTCTGGACTCCTGGTGATTGAACAAGTCCCTGCAGGTTTCTTAGTAAGAATTTTGGAAGTGGTTTCTTCCCAGGATGGGAAAAAGAGACTGGGCTAGTTAGTCAGCTGGCTTTCTGCCTAAAACAGAAAAAACTAGTCTCCTGGGTTCTAGCCTGGTACTTTTAACCATTATACCAAAACATTAATTCCTGAATTGTGGTTCTTCTCTCTGAATTGCCTAGGTATCATCAGCTTCCGCAAGAACCAGTCACCGGACCAGAGAATGAAACATTGGAGCTTGGTCCAGAACAGTCCATGACACAGCATCAAATCGAAGAGGTAAATGTAACACTGAGATTTATCAATCACAGCAAAGGGCTCCGTTCTCCCAGGGGCATCCGGGTTATCCTTCGAATCCCTTGCCTGATTTAATTTACACCCTTACGCCACATCAAGGATGATATAGCAAAATCACTAAAACAGGAATTTGTCATTGCCCAAACATTAGCCAAAGTGGATGGGAAGTGTTGAACCCTGGAACCTCACAAGATATGCAAGAAAGGCCAAATGTGTTTTTTTTTCTCCCCTGTTTTTTGAGTGTCTCCAACTTTCTCCTTGCAGGCTCTGGTGGTGTTGCAACTGCAGGGTAACATAAATGTCCTATTCCTGGAAACGTGGCAGGAACTGGCCCAGCATGTTTCTGCGGTGACCAAAGCTATAGCACAGCGTCCTTATAAGTGAGTATCAGTTGTCATGTTGCCTTGGCAAAGCTTTGGAGCTGTGAAGTCGGAACCAAAAGGCTCTTATCCCACAATTCTTTCATAAAGAAATCTGTAAAAAAAGGGGGTTTTTGTGTGACTTTTGTCTTTGCAGGACTGATGAGATTTGTTTCTTTTTTAAAAAAATACTTAGCATTTAGTGTTCTACTGATGAAGCTACTGCTTGATTTACGCTGTGCTGTATTTAGAAGAAATCACAAAATTTTGCTTGGTTGGTTCTGCCTTGCAGTGGTTAGTGTTACATGGTCCATTGATAATACCTACTTCGTGTTAAGTAATGTTTTAGCAGGGAACATTCTGAGCTCCAAATGGTCCCAGCCAAGTTTTAGGAATGGGACATCCTGACCAACATGGAAACTCTCTGATTCAAGAAAACCCCTTCGGAACAGGTTATTGCAGAGGTCCCCAAACTTGGTAACTTTCAGTTTTGTGGACTTCAACTCCCAGAATTCCTCAAGATAGCCAT
>JANHFT010004080.1:144952-160804 GCA_032467955.1 Pseudoxenodon macrops
TCAAGAACATGTGATTGCCTTTTCCCCAGGACCTCAAACCATGAGGTCCTGCTGTCCACCATTAAACCATCTTTCCAGTGTCTTCTTCCCCACTTGGAGCTGAACCCAGATGGAGATTTCTTCCAACACTGTTTTCATCACAAAGCCTGTCAAATAGTTCACAACTGACTCATGAGTGTTCCTACTGCTGCTGATCTTGAAATACTAAAAACCAATCTCTTTGACCAAGAAGGGAGCTTACAAATGACTCTCCGAACAGTGCCCCACTTTTTAATAAACCTCATGGCCTCCTATATGAAGAGGATGAGCAGTCAAGCAGCAAAGGTCTTCTCCCCGGTGTTCAGTTAAAAGGAGCTATGAGTGATACAGTGGCATGGCAGAAGGAGTGGGCGGCTGACCAGGGGCTGGAAAAAAGCATTCCACCAATGGGAGGCTGATGCTACCCCTAACACTGCAGAGCTCCACTGCTTCAACTGTAGAACCCACTGAGCATGTTTCCTGCAGACCCAGAGATGAACTGGAACTAATTGGCTTAGCTGCCCTCTGGAGATGACCTGTAGCCAATCTGAGAACAGTGCAAATGCCCCCTGTGTGTGTGTGGGTGGAAGGGCTCTCTCTTAAATGGAAAAGTAGGCATTTTGTTCCGTTTGAAGCATTAACTTTCTATTCTCCTTCCACTTGGATAAAGAAGCAGGATTTTCCAGCCACCCAGTTGAGCTTCTGCTTCTTTTTCACTTTGAAATGAATTTTATGCCGTGTCATTTTGATGACGACTTGCAGTCAACCTGTTTACAACCCAATCTGATGAGTAAGTTCAGTGTACATCGGAATGCAGCCTTAGGGCCAATTCTAGAAAAGTTTCCACAATAACTTCTTGCTATGAATTCCCCAGAACTCAGGCACCTAAATACTAACAATTACCGGTAACCATGGCATGACTTTTTTCATCTAAAAACAGCTCCTTCATAGGTTGTTTGGTACCATAGGCCGCTTCATCAGTTTCGTGAGTATATCTCTGTAGGAGAAGAGACATTTTAGACCTAATCTACACCCTCCAGGAGATTGTAACTTCTGAAGGTTCAAGTCAGCATGGCCAGTGACCGCATGAGCTGAGAATTTTGAGAATTAGGACAGCAATAGCCCGGTAGGAAAAAGGTTAGAATGTAGGGGTTTTTCCTCTATATGTACAGTTCCTGCCTTTCCAGTCCTAGAGGCTGCCCCTAGCTATGTTAGGGACTTTTAAGTTTCAGTAGATCGGGTTTAGGATTAAAAAACTAAATTTTGCTGTGTTTCTGGATTAGAACACACGGTAAGGAAATATGACAATCCAACCCAATGTTTCCTGAGGCTCTTCCACCTGATTCAGTACATAATTTGTTTCAGATCCTGAATCAGGTTTGAAACAAATGGAAATGGTTTCTCTTTCCTTGGAGGCATCTTTTATCTTCAAATAATACAGGACACCTTTAATCCTGCAACAACACTTTGGAATTAATGATTGCAAATTAAATATTTAAACTTCCTTTACAATAATATTTCCCAGATTGAAAATGAGAAGCAGCACAGCCTACCCATCTCCCATATACCATCATCATCCTATTGAGCTATATCCCCAGGGCCTAGAAAAGCAAATCCTTGCAATGCATACCAAGCTATAGACCTCTTAATCTCTAGCATTTTAGGAAGCATTTTTAAAATGCCAAGCTCTAATAAAACCTATTACTCATTTTTATTATATTATCTGAGTATAACACTGTTATACAATTTTCTCTAGCCCACACAACCTCCTACAAACTTGATGGAAGTTATACTTGGAATATTAATTTATTTTTCTGAGTGTGATGTACTAAAGGAAGAGAGTCATCGTATGCCTAATTCCACCTACTGTAGTTTAATTTTGGCATTAGCTTAATGCAACCTCTGGTCACGTGTACTGCTGAAAACTGGACCCCATCAGTTTTGATTGAGATAATGTGGAAACAAATGAAATATGTTTTTAAATTAAGAGCATGTCTCTATGAATAATACATTCTAGCCAGCAGTCAGAGCCTGTTTCAAAATGAAAACCCAGCTTTGGGTGACCTTTTATTATGGGTGTCAAGGCAACCCCCTCCCCAAAAAACCCCCAAGGCTTCAGATAAAATTATGGAATGTATATATTTGCAGTTTTGCCAGTGAATGTTAATAAAACAACTTGAAATTAATATGCTACAGAATTTTGAAATGGTTGTAGCAGTGGGCTATGGGAGCTCTGGCTTCCATTATTTGAAAAAAAGGGAATCATAGCCTTTGTCTTATCTGTAAGGTGCTAACTGGCCATTTAACGACAGCCCAACTTTAGCCTGTGAATAACCACAAGCCTATTTAAGATACCGTAATTGGGGCAAATGAGTGAAAACATCTTTCTGATTATCACTTCTGTAAAGTCCTAAGTCTTAAATTTTATTTTTCCTCATTACTAAATGTTATTTTAAAGTCAACCATTCGTGACTGAGCAGGTATCTTAAGCATAATGTTGTAGCTCTAGATAGTATAATTGCCAAATAATTCTATTTGGGTGGGTATATAAGAACTATATGCATGCCATAAAGTGCTTATATTGAGCTGCTTAATTTGAAGGCAAAGGGATTTTTTTTTTGGTCTCAACTGCCCCCAGACTGAATTATCCCCTGGGTCAGGCCTTGGTTCCTCTGGGTATAAGAAGCTTTCAGGAATTCCTACATGGCTGCATGTTGAGGCTAGAGAATGCAGCTCAAGGAAAGGGCAGCCACCCTATAGCCCAGATTGCTTTACAAAGTGGTTATTTATTACTGGTATAAGCTCTGTCATCATGCCTCCTGAGACTGCAGCACTCTGATGAGACCAACTTACAACACCAAGAATTCTTTCATGTCCTTCTCTTCAAATCCCTTATTTCCACAGTCAAACAAGTGAGCTCTGCATCCAAAAGAAAGATGGAGAATGCAGAAAATAGGAATGGTGGGGAGGAAGCATTTCAACATTTGGATACATTTAAATAGTAGGTTTTAAAGTGGACTTCCTTGACTCTGGTCCCTTTTGGGGATGCTGACTAGCAATTCCCATAATTATCCAAGGGAAATAGCTGAGGCTGAAAACAAGTTAAGGAAGGTTCCTTGACACTCACTATGCTCCAAATTCTGTAAAATCTCAAGAAACCATCTAGTTTACTAGCTTTTATCACCACCACTACCACCACCATCAATTGACAGCCACTGTGTTAGCATGTTTGAGCATGTCTGATGATGTGGAATTTGACCTCAGCAATTCCTGGGAATTGTTTTCTTCTTGTTCCTTATGTCACACCCACCCATCTCTATTGGACTCTAATTCCACATACATTTGTCCTTCACAAACCTGCGTGACACTCTTACCATCTCCTACATTTCTTAAGTTTTAGTTTTGTTTATCCTTTTTTATATATAACTCAAAGTGGCAGAAATAGCTAATTCTCCTGCCTCCTATTTTCCCCAAAATAACCCGGCAAGGTGGGTCAGGCTGAGAGGGAGGAATTGGCCCAAAGTCACTATCATTACTCCCTTTTCCATCTGAAATATTTTATTTACTTATTATACTTCTTTTACTTTAAAACGGCTTAATACATTTTATGTTAAATATTAAATTGCCTCAGGTTTCTTTGAGGCAGATGGTTTGATGTAGTCAGTCAAAGGCCTGCAAGACACTGAAATTCATTCTCCCTCCCTCCCTCTCTCTTACTTATTTACCATACTTACTTACTTACTTTATGGGTGCATCAGATTAATGCTTTGTTCAGTGAAGGTGCAGAATGCTTCCACAAGGGGGAGAAATTCCATAGGTGAGTAGCAATAGCCAGTGACACATTAAGATAAAGGCGTCTTCCAAGTCAACCCTGACTCTCCACGTACAATAGTTTTCTTGGCAACAAAAGGGAAGTGGTTTCGGCCGATGCATTCTGGGGCTTTTGTTCATTCAACATTAACCTACAGCAGTCCTGGCACGGTTTAATGGTCTTCCATTAAAATGCTAATCAGACCTGAGATTGGGGTGCTGCCTTGTGCCATGTAAAGGCGTCAGATTAAGTTTGTTTTGTTTGTTTTCCATCCATTCTGTGACATCTACTACTATTAGGAAAAGGGCGCCTAGCGCAGCAGGCGGGAAAAGAGAAACCAAGTGACAATTGTGATTATTTTGATGTGATACTCCGGGCTGGCACTTAGATTGCAGTCTCCTCGGGGCACCCCTTTTTATTTACTGTTCTGTAAAGTAATGAGCTTAACAATATTATGCGGAAGCCAACCGCCTGGAATGGGCGACAAAAGCAGGCACCGGAGGGGGAAAGGCAGATGCGCTCTGGAAGCAGCCAGGATAAGGGAACTCGGGGGAGCGATCTCGCCGGGCCGCGCTGCTTTCTTCTGATTCGCAGAGCAGCCAGGTAAGCGGGAGGGGGCGCCTTTACCTGGCTCAGGTACGGGACGGGAAGTACCTGTTGCTTTGGAGATCACGTGCCTCAGAGGGGAGGAGGCGGCGGCGGCGGCGCTGTCGTCGTTGCTGGGTCAGAGCGAGCTCTCCAGCCCAGAAGGTGCTTGGCCGACAGCGCGAAGCAGGTAAAGAAAGGCGGGGATGGCGCGGAGGGGGAGGGAAGTTTCCTCTTCGGGGCTTGCGGACTTTGGCATCCCCACCAGCGAAGGGGAAGGCTCGGAGCGCTGCCCGGGAGAAGGAAGGCAAGCCTCTTTCTCCTTCCCGATCCTCGGGAACCAAGGGTGGGGTGTTTTGTTTTCTCTTGTTTGTTTTTTGGCCGGACTGACCTGCGGGGTGTGTGTGTGTCGGGGGTTGGGGTTTCCCACTATTAAGCCGGGGCTTGTGCCGGGGTTTTTCCTTCGAGCTAGAATTGTTGGCGCGCTCTGCTTGGACCTTCCGAGCCCGGCGCCGAAGTCCACTTTGGCGGTTCTCCCCTACAACTTCCAGCTGTTTCCCGGGAAAGGGCGGGCGAAGCAGGTGCCTGAAACGCGAAGGGAAAACGGCTCCTTTGAACTTGGGTGTCCTTTTGGGGCGCTCCCGGGCCTTAACTTCTGCTGAGAAGGCAAAGTAAGGCAGCTTCTGGGGGCGCCATCTGAGAGGGGATCCGATCGGCCCGAGGTCACGAGCAGTTAGTGTTCCTCGCTGTTTGAGCGACTTTTTGCTGGGTTGTGCTTCCTAAGCGGCCGGGTTAACCGTTGAGTAACCTGCTTGAATTTCTCGCCATCCAACCTGGGAAACCGGGTAGAGGGAGATCTTGTCTTCCGCTAGGAACGGGATTGAGAGTTGAGCCAAATCTTGTAAGGCTGGGAATGACAAATCCATGGGCTTTTGGGGATTAGAAGATGCAGCCGTTGCCCTGGCTTCTTAGAAAAGGGTGGAATTCCTTGACCCCCCCCCCCACAATGCACTTTACAACTCTATTCTTACATGTACTGTAGTATAGAAATGCACTCTTAACTTCATTTTCTATTTTCTCCCCCATCCACCATATATATTCCCTAACTCAGAATCCCCACTCTGTGCACCTGATGAAGTGAACTGCAGCCTAGCAAAGCTTTTGATGTAGATTTGTTTTGAAGGGGCTACAGGTTTTTCTCCTGCAGCTGCTCTCTGTAAGCATGTGCCTTTAAGAACTTAAGCACTTTGTGGAGAAGCCTAGCATTCTTGCAAGCATCCCAGCAGGTAGCCTACTGAAAAACAGCCTACTAGTCTGTGAATTACTTTCTGCTCTGTCTAGAGTGCAGAGGAGAAGATTTTTGACTAAATAAAAGCAGTGCCTTTGGCACAGATAGGAGGTGGAATATGAGCAGGTGTAATTATCCCTTTGCAGTTTCTCAAAGTACTGAGGCCTTGGCTCCCCTTTGCATCTGGTCACTCTGGGGGATTGTTTCCTGCAGAGGGGGAAAGTGATTTTTCTTGCCTTACCAGGAAGGTTGGTCTGGATTCTGTGAAATTTAGTTATAGGAACCAGTGAAAAGACAATGTTCATAGAGGTTGCAGGCACAGGACTGCCAGAATTGTCTGTGTTTAACTTTCAGCTGCACAGAAGTAAACATCAGATGGGGAGTTTTTTGGGGTGGGGTGGGGTGGAAAGCTGTGCTTGTTCTCTCTGGCTGGATTCACACAATGCTCTAAGCTAGTGATTGATCTTGGGATCTCTTTACATTCTTAAAATAACTACCTATTCTGAAGAGCTTTGCTTTATGTGGATTTTACCAATAGATATTTACTGTACTATAAATTAAAACTTGGAAAATGTTAAAACATTTGAGCTTGAACACTTGTAAGAACTGCTGCTCAAATCCATAATGTGTTTTCATTTAGGCTTACTGTGATGCATGGAGTCAACCATGTGATTGTAAACCATAGTTTGTGGTTTAGGATTATATGTGAACTAGGCTAGTGATGCTTGTTGAAACTTAGCAATATAGAGCATAAATGTATTAATCCAGCCTCTTGTTTACCTGTAACTAAAGAGTCCAGATAGATTGCCAAGACTTGAAATCATTGTGGTTATATGGTGTGCTGATGGGTAGGGCCTTCATATGACTTGACCAGGCTTGAAACTTGTTCAGTGGTGCAAATCAAAAGGAAGAGGAAGAGGATAGGGAAGATTTACTCATACCATGCAACGATAAAAGATTTGGCAACTTTACACTGTTTTATAAGAGTGGAACTTTTGCTTGGACAATGCTCCGTCTAAAAACTGCCCTATCTGAAAGTTAGGATGGCCCAAGCTCCTTTCCCCACTAGACTTCTGTGCCTTAATTGCCAAGCTGACATGATTGCTCAGCAAACGTAAATATCTCCTGATAAATCCTGCTCTTTTTGAAAATGTGAAAAGTGCAGGAACCATGATAAGAAGAAGAACAAAACAAAACTCCAGTTTCCTCTCTTTCATGCTTTGAAGTGGTAAAATTAATGTGAATATACCTCTGAAATAACAAGGTTCAGATTCTCAGAACTTGGCTGCTGTTAGAGAAGCTAGATCAATTCGGAACAAAGTGGAAATGATTAGGGATATCTCTAGGTTCTGTCTAATGCACAGACAGAAACTGCTGAAACTGTGGCTATTAAAGATAACCCTTGGTGTAAGCAGTCCCTGTATAGTTACTCTATGATTAGTCCCTGCAGTGCTTGTCTTAGAAAAAAGAAGTTCAAAGGTAACAGGAGAGATTTACCCACTTGGACTTCTGGATAGGCCCAAGGCCTTGCTGAGCAGAAGATATCAGCATTAGTCCTCTTGACTCACTGTCAGAATACAGACAGTACTCTGAATTGCAGGCTAACGTCCATCAATAGGTTCACACATGACATGAAGATAAAATGTGGTTGGCTAGTTTGGGGCTTATCGCTTTCTAAGGGAGCTTAGACACTGTTATTCCAGCAGAATGAAATCAACTTGTCTCAGTGCGAGAGAGTTGGTATCACCTTTTAACCAGTGACTCATGGAAGCTTCCTAAAGATCATGGGAATGAGTCTGTCTCACAGCTGACTTTCTGCTCTGGGCTTCCAGCATTAGAATATGGTATCAGAAGGAAGAAGAGGGGGGAGAAAAAACTCTGAGTCAAGAGGCGTTCCCAATTGCCAACTTTCTGTGTGGAAATACACAGAAATTAGTTCCTGCATCTATTCCAAGAAACCACTGTAATCTAAGGAACTGCTTTTCAACTTTTTAAGATACCGATAGTCATGGACCGATGACCACAATTGGGTCCAAAATTTGCTATTAAATGAGACAGTTGTTAAGTGAGTTTCACCCCATTTTACAACTTTTCTTACCACAGTTGTTAAGTGAATCACTACAGCTAAGTTAGTAACACAATTGTTAAGTGACTCTGGCTTCCCCATTGACGTTGCTTGTCAGAAGGTCACAAAAGGCAATCACATGACACTGCAACATTGCAACTGTCAATGTGACCACATTTTGATCTCATGACCACTGGGATGCTGTAATGATTGTGAAAAATGGTCATAAGTCACTTTTTTCCCGTGCCATTGTAACTTCGAATGGTTACTAAATGAAAGGTTGTAAGTCAAGAACTGTCTGTATAAAATATACTTGCATTAACAATTATTTGGAGAACCTAGATCAGTGATGGCAAACCTTTTCGGCACCAGGTGCCAAAAAGGGAGCGCGTGTGCATGCTTGTCAGGGCCACAACCCAGAAGAGCTTCCCGGGTGGGCATGCGCGTGCTGGGAAAGAAACCTCCAGTTTCTAATGCGCGCATGCACACCGGCCAGCTGGTCTTCTGGTTTCTGGTGCACATGTGCGCGATGATCAGCTGGCTGTCACGCATGGGCAAGCTGGAAACCGGAAGACCAGGTCTTCTGGTTTCCAGCACTGCTGCATGTGCAAAGGCCAGCTGATCATTGTGCATGCATGCTCACCAGAAACCTGGAAGAGGAATGGATGCCGTTGTGCGTGCCAGGCAACATGACCTCTGCGTGTCACTTCGGGCATGCGTGCCATAGGTTCGCCATCATGGACCTAGATCCATCATGATAGAAACAAAACGCACCCTTTATTTCATTGGTGGCAGTCACTAAGAACTTACCGTATTTTGACAACTATAAGACGCACCAGTGTATAAGACGCACCAAAATATCAAAGAGGTGAATAAGAAAAAACATTTTTTTGTCCTCCCTGGCTCCAGGAGCAGTCTGCAGGGCTCCCAAACCCTCTGCGCACCCTGTTTTTCGCAAAAATGGGCCTATTTTTCCACCCTTTTGTGAAAACGGGGTGCACAGAAGGTTTGGGAAGCCTGCAGACTGCTTCTGAGGACTGGGGGAAGGCAGCTGTTTTTGCGAAAAGCTACCCATTTTTTGCCCGTTTTTCGCAAAAATGGGACGCAGGGGCAGGGCTTCAGGAGGCCAAAATTGCTGTATTCGGTGTATAAGATGCACCAACATTTCCACCCTCTGTTAGGGGGAAAAAAGGTGCGTCTTATACTCTGAAAAATACAGTACTTAAAGCATCAACGGTTTTAGCTTGTTTCTCACAAGAACCAAACTAAAAGTGGTGCATTTGCTATCTTTTGAGATCCACTCATTGTAAAGGAGTTTTTCCTTGCTAGCCAGGTGTCAGCATGAGTTAAGGTCCAAGGTGAGTCCTTCCCAAGTAAATCATTGGGAGTTTTTGAAAATAGGGATGCAATTATTTCAAGAGCTAGGTGGGATAATTTGTTAAAGGAACAAGGCAAATATCTTGTTATCACTCGGAGGCTAAATGATTTTTCGATGCAAGAAATATTTAGAGAAATTAGAAGTAACCATTTATGTGTCCAATCACGCTTGGCCAATAATTCTATTTTCCTATTCCTATTCTATTCTATTCTGCATATTTGTATTGGCTGGTGGTGATACTGATATGTAAAGTAGGCTTATGGATGCGAATCACTATCATATTAAAAGGGGCTAATTAAACATTTTTGGATGAACTGATTATGATTTTTAGGATCAATTCACACATTACAGTAAGGTATCATGTAGTTTGTTTGGTTTCAACCCAGCATGTTCCATGAACCTAAGTGATTACAATTTATTCAATAAACCAGAGTTCAACCAAACAAGAAGGTAATATCTGCAGGCTGCAATGTAATTTGATTGTTAGCAATGTGTTTTGCTAACAGGTTTCCAGCGTTAGAATTTCTGAAGAACTTTAGCTCAGTCCTTTTGCCATAAAAGTTACTGTGTTGGTTCTCTTCTTTGTGAATGGCTGCCTTAAGTTACTTACTGATTGGGCTCATCACAAATTGCTTTAAGCCATAATGAGACTGGACGATTCCAGCTTAACGTGGGTGTGTGGACAGAGCCACTAGCATTGGTAAATTATGATTGATGGCTTAACTATTTAAATAAACAAAGCCAGGATGGCTTTTTAAAAAATCTTGGGGAAGCCATGGCCGTAGTATGATATGTGAGTCCAACCAGAGTGCCTGAGAGGCTGACACGTTTCTCCATTGGGTGTTAAGTACTGCTGTCGCCTGTCTTATCACCTGTGCTTTGCTGAGAGGAAACACACATATGAACTAAAAATGGCAAAGGTTGGTAGGGATAATCTTCATGGACTTCCCTGTGCTGAGGTTGTGTATTTCTGATGCTGGATATTGGACGTAGCCAGTTTGGCACAATGGTTAAGGCAGATAGAAACCAGGGGACTGAGAGTGCTAGTCCTGCCTTAGGCACAAAACCAGCTGGGTGACTTTGAGCCTGCCTGCCTGCCTGCCTGCCTGTCTCTCTCTCTCTCTTTCTTTCTCTCTCTCAGTCCTAGGAAGAAGGGAAGGACAAACCACTTCTGGAATCTTGCCAAGAAAACTTCCGGGATTACAAAAAAACAAAAAAACAAAAAGGAGAAAAACCTGACAGTTATCATCATCAATATCTGCTTGTAACCATCCCAGAGCAAGGGTGAAATCCAGCAGGTTCTGACAGATTCTGGAGAACCGGTAGTGGGAAATTTTGAGTAGTTCAGAGAACCAGCAAATACCACTTCTGGCTGGCCCCAGGAGTGGGCAGGGAATAGAGATTTTCTATTATTCTTCCCCTGCCACGCCCACCAAGCCACGCCCACAGAACCGGCAGTAAAAAAAAATCTGGATTTCACCACTGTCCCAGAAGCATTTGATTAGTTCCTAGGAAACAAAATGCGGTGGTAGATCTCCAACGGGCTTTCTGGTGATAGTAATGATGAATATATTCTCTGAGAGGACTTGGGTTTACAGAGTCCTGGTTTAAGGAAGCCCGTCCAGGTAGTTCTTGGTCCTCTGACAAAAATCTTTCAATTATGAATGCCGCTGCTTCCTTCATCTCTTTCAGCTGTTCTTTACTAATGGAAAAAGTCAATATCGCGATTGTTCTTTTGTTGAAATGGTACACTGAGATTGTTTGAAAGTTCCATAGAAATGTGATGTTTAATCAGATAAGAACAGCCAACCTTTTTTTCATCCTGCATAGACAAAGGCATACTTCTGTTCCTGCTAAGGAGCTATCAGGTTGATGATGTGACTCTGGTGAACCTTCCCAGGTGGGATGGCAAAGAACAAGAAGAGAAGGTGCTTCTCTCACTCTGCCAAACAGGAGTAACTAAGGGGAGCATGGTGGACCTGGGTATTATGGGGAGGGGTTAAAACCTTCCTGCCATGGAGATCCTGGTTTAGATGCTGTTTCTCCCTTCCCTGCTAATTTAACTGGGGAGCAAATAATTTTCATAAAGATTGTCCAGGACGAAGAGGTCTTGACATGCTTCTCGGCAGCCATTTTCTTTTTTTACCTAGATGCCTGTTTCTCTGAAATGCTGGGATTTTGGATTCTTGCAGCCCAATATTTATTGGAAGAATGTCCATGAACCTGATCAGAGCAAATGGTTGTTAGTTCATGGTGTCCTGAGCAAGTACGGGAGCAGAGGATAGTGGGCAACCTTGCAAAGCTTTCCTTATGGCAAGTGGCTACTGAATATGGCTGCAAATTGCACCCACTTTTACCTATGCATAAAGCAAGGCGAGCAAAGCTTTTACTGCACCGTGCGGAGGACGCATTAAAGTTAGCATTCATAGAAGGTGAAACCACAATCAGTTGCACAGGGACACTTTTTATGCACAAGGAACATCGGCTAAGATGTAAATGCTGTATCCACGTGCTACAGTAGAATGTATCCAGAGCTGTTAATTCAACTTGCATCTGGAGTAATCCTTGTCTTAAGGTCAGATTAATTTGGATCCTTTCAGACTGATCAAGTTACATTTCTCTTCTCAGAAAAGGGTGTGTGTGTGCATGCGTGCATGCACCCAAGTGTGTTCAAAGGGCAAAGTGGAGGTATAATCTGAAAGCTGTGCTGAGGGAACAATATAGTATTTCTTTGGGCAGGCCTAAAAGAGTTCTTTAGGTCCCTGTTATTGTGCATTAAGCAATGAAAGGCACTGCCATAGGCACCGCCATAGCCATCAGAGATGAATAGTGGTGTATTCATTGGTGGCTACTAGCCACAGCCTTTTGTTTGCTTCATGGCTTGTCTTGCTTGGGAACTTTCCCAGATCATCTTGTGGGGTGGTTGCTGGCGGAATGCCAGATGAGGTGGATGTGTGATCCGACTCAGTAAGTAAATTCCTCTGGTGTGTGCTGATTATTAAGCAATCCGGTTTTGCTTTCCGCCCAGGAAGTGAAGCAATTGCTGATGCGCACTCCCATTGAACTAACAACTTGACGGTATGCTCTCTCCTAACAGTCCGGCAGGCAATTGACGGGGTTCCTGTGGGTGAAGAAATCATGCATGGACCTGGCTAATTGGGAAACAGTCTGTTCTGTTTTTTAGAAAAGAAGGAAAAACTTGACTTGAAATTGTTGGGTTGGGTTAAAATAATTAAGAAACGTAAAACTTCTGGGAGAGGAAAAACAGCAATGAGTTTTGTTTAAAAGACTGATTTGTAAGTAAATAAGCAGCTATCTAGACTTTCCTATTGTTGGCTGGATGTTCAATTTCTGGAGAATATGGAGCCCCCCCTTCCTATTAAGGTCTTGTATCAAAAAAGCAAACGCAAAACCCAATTTCTCTTTCCCTCCCTACCCTGACAAAGCCCTGAAACCATCCCCCCTTGATGTTGTAGTACAGAAGAGTGAGCAATATCTACTTTTGAAATGTTAATTAATTTACCCCTTGGCTAATTGGCTCCCTGTGAATACGAATTAACTCTTTATTCCAGAGGTGGGTTCCTTCCGGTTCTATCCAGTTCTATAGAACCAGTAGTAACTTGGCGATGACATCACGGAGCCGGTCCCGTTGGTGGCTAGGTTGGGTGCCGCCATCTTGGATTTTGCTTCTGTGCATGCGCAGAAGCTTATTTTTGATTGGTGCATTTGCGCGCTTCACACGCACACAAACAGTGCGACCCTGAGCGAACTGGCAGCAAAAATATCCGGAATCCACCCCTGCTTTATTACTACCTTATCCTGAAGATCCGAGGAAAGAGCTCTAAATTTATTTATTTATTTATTAGATTTTTTTAAATCCCATCTTTATTACTTTATAAGTAACTCAAGGTAGTCAAACATCTCTAATACTCCTTCTTCCTCCTCCTGTTCCTGAATCAGTGTCCTCCACAATTCCCTTATCAGTCCCAGGGGGCATGCTGGTTATGACCTACATGTAAATTATTGACTAGTCCGGCTGGGGAGCGCTCATTGCTGTGTTTCTGTTTGGTTTTATCTGCCCTTGCTGGGTGATGTGAATCAAAAACGTATCTTGCTCAAAGCCTTTGGACTGCACTGCTCTTCTTCTGGGTCTCAGTCTGGCTTCCACTGTGCTGCTTCTCTAAGAAACAACCATTTAAAATAGGGGTGGGCATCCAGCAGGGTCATCTAGCCCTTCAGCGTTCCCCAGTTGTGCTGCTGACATTGGGAGTAAAAAGGTCAGGTGTTTGGTGGAGAGATATTGTTGCTCCAACAATAAGAGCCCTGCCTTATTTATATGGTAAAACTTAATTTTTCTGATTTATTCCTTAAATATAAAAGCTGTCCCCCAAATAAAAATGACAGGAGCCCATGTTAAATCTTAACGCTAAGTCTACGCCTCTCTCTTCATTCCATCTTGAGGACATATTTCAAGAGAGGGCAGTATTGTTATCATTATGCATAGTTTGTATCATAATTTGCACCATTTGTTTAGCCATCATTTGAAGTTACAACGGCGGTCCCCACACTTGCAGTATCCCCATGGTCCCTTGATCAAATTCAGGTGCTTGGCAACATGTATTTATGGCTGTTGCAGCATGCCGGTTGTGAACTTCTGACAAGTAATGTCAAGGGGAGAAACCAGATTTGCTTAACAGTCACATGAGTCACTTAACAATTGCAGTGATTTGCTTAAAAACAATGGCAGAAAAGGTCATGAAATGGGGCACCACTCACTTGTTTAGCAACAGAAATTCTGGTCCCTGTTGTGTTCGTAAGTTGAGGACTAGCTGTACTGTATGTGAATTAGTGGGTAGCTTCTTGAAGTCCACTTAATAAATTCATGCCAGAGGTGAATTTTCAATTGGGCCTTTGCTGGTATACTACTCAGGCTTTCATCCTTTGTGATATGCTTGTTAAATAACGCTCCATCCTATACCTCATTCATGTTGCAGGTAGTCTTCGACTTACAATCACAATTGAGCCCAAAAGCAAGACAATTGTTAAGTGGATTTTGCCCCATTTTATGACCTTTCTTAAAGGCCACAGTTGTTGAGTGAATCACTGCAGTTGTTCAGTGATTCTGGCTTCTTCATTGAGTTTGCTTGTCAAAAGGTCACAAAAGTTGATCTCATAATCCCAGGGTACTGAAATTCTCCTAAATATGAGTCAGTTGCCAAGCGTTGAATTTTAAGATATTGGATTTTAAAGATTTTTACGGTGGCTCAGTGGCTAAGACACTGAACTTGTCGATCAGAAAGGTCAGCAGTTCGGTGGTTCAAATCTCTAGCGCCGCATAATGGGGGGAGCTCCGTTACTTGTCCCAGTTTCTCTCCAACCTAGCAGTTCGAAAGCATATAAAAATGCAAATAGAAAAATAGGGACAACCTTTGGTGGGAAGTGTTCAGTGCGCCTTCGGCGTTTAGTCATGACTATGGAATTGTCATCAGACAGCACTGGCTCTTCAGCTGAGAAATGGAGATGAGCACTGCCCCTAGAGTCAGGAACAAGTAGCACACATGTCTGAGGGGAACCTTTACCTTTACCTTGCCTCTCCTTGTCACACAGTTCAGGGAAGGGGAAGGCAGCGGATGTAATGGATGGATGGGGTCAGGGAGATAATTGGGATGTCCTTGAAAGCATTGCAGAAGGTGTTTGTCCATATAATCACCAGGGTTGGGCCTGACTTAATAGCCCCAACTAACCAAATATAAGTCATGAATGTCCCAAGTATTTCCATCTCAGAGGAGCAATTGTATGTTTATTGTGGGGATAGCAAGGATGTCTGTGGAGAGATTCTCAGTCATCCAGGTCATACAGTAGTTGTCTCAAAGGTGCTTTTTTTCCCCTGGACTGTTTTCCCCCCAATTCTTTGAGGAAGAAGAAGAAAATTTTCGCTTCTCATCCAAGAAGCTTCATCAGTTCTGATGGCAGGTGGGTGGGAGGGAGGATAGGGATTGACAGTTAAAACTGGGTGGTAGATGACTGTCTTCAGTTTAGTCGTTCATAGATAGAGAATGAACACATACAGTTGTGAACACAGGCACGTGCACAGGGTGCTTTGCATGCGCAGATCATCTGTGATGACATCAGAGCGGGTGGGCGGAGCCTCCTGCTGCCACCGCTACTGGTTCTTAGATTAGCGGAGAACTAATAGCAACCCACTACTGAAACAGATAGTTCTTGACTTAAGACAACAATTGAGCCCAGAATTTCTGTTGTTAAATAAGAGTGAGTTTTTCCCCATTTTACGACCTTTCTTGCCACAGTTATTAAGTGAATCACTTGATAACTTAGTAACCTGGTTGTTAAGCGAATCTGGCTTCTCAAATGTTTTTGCTTGTGAGAAGGTCGCAAAAAGTGGTCACATGATCTTGGGATGCTGCACAGATGGTAACCGTGAAAAATGGTCATAAGTCCCATTTTTCAGTCCTGTTGTAACTTTGAATGGTCACTAAATGAACTGTTGTAAGTTAAGGACTACCCGTATTTCAGCCAGAGATTTATGTCAAGTATTAAATAATAAAACAATATTTTTAGTTGTATCCCATGCTTAGGAAAGCTAAATTTCCATAACTGATTTTTCAAATGTGATTTAACTTCACATTCACATCTTTAATGTTTGTTTTCTCAGATACTTGGTGGATATTAAACCAAAATAACGGCAC
>JANHFT010004080.1:160904-173512 GCA_032467955.1 Pseudoxenodon macrops
TAATATACAGAAACCCAATTTATACAACATACAGGTAGTCTTCAACTTACAGCCATTTGGTTAGTGACCATTTGAAATTACAACAGGACTGAAAAAAGTGACTTATGGCCGTTGCAGCATCCTATGGCCATATAATTCAAATTTGAACACTTCACACCTGGCAGGTATTTATGACGGTTGCAATGTCCTGGGGTCATGTGATCACCTTTTGATAAGAAGCAGAGTCAATGGGGAAGCCAGATTCACTTAACAACTGTGATAAGAAAGGTTATAAAATGGGGCAAAACTCACTTAACAATTGTCTTGCTTAGCAACAGAAATTTTTGCTCAATTGTGGTCGTAAGTCAAGGACTACCTGTATTATGTGGTGTATCTAATAATTCCCAGAATCTTTGGTTGTGTTAATCACATATTAAGATTATAACATAGGGTTGCTTTATTAAAACAAGATATTCCAGGTCTTTGTTTTAGATTCCTTGCAGGTTGCTTATATCTACCTAAGTGCTATTTTTCAGTTATACATAAAGATGAACAGTTGAATCTCCAATCCTTTCCCCACAAATTAATCATTTAGGGGTTTTGGGCACTGCTAATGCATGTCTCAAACTGCAATATCAGAAGAAAATTTCATTGATTATATTGCTGTTTTCTGGTTTAGACTGTCCATATTTAAGGTCTTAATATCATCTAAGTCATTTGTACCATAATCTGTTAAATGGGAAATGAGACAGGATCAGCCTTGTAAATGAGAAAAGTAATACTGTAGTGGCTTGTTTAGCCAATTGATTAATTATGTGTCACCAAACCATTTTTGACTTCCAGCAACCACATAGACAATCTGCATGATTAGTCAAATTACTGGTTTGGTTTTTTTCTCCCGTTTTTTAGCTGTCCTTGTTTGCATCTGTTTGAGCTCTAAAATAATCCAGTAGTAATCCAGCAAACTATAAACCAAATCCAGAGATCCTTGTTAAGCCATAGTTGTAATAAGTAAGCTAACAAACAGTGGTATCAAACTCTGGCTTACTTCCTTAAACAATCCATGGGTGCCATCAAAAATCATTCTAATCCATAATGGTTGAATACAGTGTGCTCTATCAACAAGAAGGGTATCCTTTAATATACTTTGAAAGACAGATGTGATAAATTAAATGCACGCAATATCTTCCAAGAATAAGTTTATGAGTAATGAGTAACAATTTATGGAGCATCACATATTTATGGAGGAATACGTTATATTGCTGGACAGAATGACTGGCCTATTGTCCCGATTTTTTGTGTGGGTGTGGAGTGGAAGAAATATTAGAATTGCCATGTTGATGGAGAGCAAAATGTTCAATGGCTGTACCAAAGAATGCAGCAAGCCAGTTGCAGTCCTGTTCCACACCCTTACTGAATTGTTCATTCAAAAGAACATCTACGGTAATTGACCATTTGTTCAATGGAAGAAATATCTTCTGATGATTCCAGACAATTTCTGAGTTGTTGTACTAAGATTGTGGGAGGCCCAGATTCAAACCTAGTAGTTGCCCAGACATTTGAGTATCATTCACTTTGTCTCTTTCTTTTCCAGTGGCAAACAAGCCTGGTGTCTCTCTCCCAGGACTTTCTTGCAGCAGAAGAACTACCTGGAGTATTTGGGAGGTTGCTGCAGTACAGACAGAAGTTAGTGCCAGCAGCCTTTCTCCTGCGGCAGTGGGGATTTCCTCCCCTCATCCTGCCCCTCTCCTGTTTGGAGAGGTGGGCAATGGCCGGCTCTGGACACCTTGCACTCCTTCTGACAGTGTCTCTCCAATCCCTTTTGCATCCTGCATGGGGTCAAGGTGGGTGAGCTACCTTTGCTGCCATAAAAGAAAGAACAATGGGATGGCTAGAATCTAGCATCTCTGCTGGTTGGTGGTTGGTACAGTTGCCTATCTGCTTAGTGATTGCCCCAAAGAGTGGATCATGCCCAACAGTCAGAATGTCTTCTCTAAATTCCTCATAAAACTCTGTATCTGCATCAAAGTTTGGATATAAAATATCTAGCTTATACTACAAGTCTGGGAATTCTATCTCCTGTTGGAGTATGATTGGCTTTCATTGATTCAGGGGTAGGTTTTGAATATTTTTGCTGCTGGTTCACTCAGGGTCATGTTGTGTATGCATGCGCGCAGCAATCAAAAACTAGATTCAGCAATCAAAAACTAAAATCCAAGATGGCGGCGCTCATAGAGACACTGATGGAACGGCTCCATGATGTCACCGCGGAGTTACTACTGGTTCTATAGAACTGGTAGGAACCTACCTCTGCATTGGTTGGCTTTATTTTGGCAGGCAACCTATAATGTCTTAGACTGTAAAATATTTAGCAAGAGTACAATGTCATATTCAAACAGTGCTCCATGTAAGGGATCATTATATACTTATTTTCATTTGATTTGTTTTACTTATAAGCCATCTCAAATGCTAAAGCAAATCTAAGGAAATAATCAATAAATTAATGAAAATATTTGAAAAAAACCCGTTAAATAGTACGTTGGGAGAAAATGGCATAAATATAAACAAAGTAAAATACTTCATATCAAATCAAATATGGAGAAATCACTCTGCCCCAGGGCCTGTGGAACAAAGCCAAGTCTTCAAGCTTTCTGAAAACACAGCAGGATCCAGATTTTGAGCAAAGCAATCCCAGCAGGCATGGAAAAGGGCCTTATTAGATTGCAAATTTTAGTGGAGGATCTGGAATATCTGCTTTTATTGTCTATTTTGGGAAAGCTCCCTTTATTCAAACTTAATTAAGTTAAATTCAGTTTAACCCTTGAATGTGTTTGGATATTTCCCACAGCTTTTACTCTAAACTGGATTTTAGAACCTGGGACAGTTTGAATACAAACATTTCGATTTTCTTGTTGAGTTTATTCTGTTGCACAAGCTATCTTGGGAGACTTTAGTCCATAAAGGTAGCTTAGAAATAGTTTTAATAAATAAATCATACATCTTTATGGTTTGCCAGTTATAAATACATATTTGGAAAATATTTGACTTCCATTTTGGTAGATAGGAGAAGCAAATTGGTTTGTGTTCAAAGAAATCACAATTATATACTGTACGTGCTTTGTTCTAGCAGTTTTAATTTCTCTGTGATGTGAAAAAGCCATTAACCGTAAAATTTCTGCTCATTCAAATATAGTGAGACATTAAAATAACAGCTCAACTAAAAGCAGAATCCTTTTCTTCCCTCTGTGGCTTCCCCTGAATTATTTGGCTCTTGGCTAAACCTCACCTATGAATTGCAAAACAGTTTCAGGGTATAGCTCAAACTCCTTCAGGCCAGGGAATGAGATCTGGCTAAATCTTTAGTGTCCGCCTATCACTCTGAACGTGGATTCTCTGAAACTTGGAAAGACTGCTGAAACCTGGTGGCTCCACCTCCTACCTTCTCATACCTGAAATAGTGCTCAGGCCAAGACAGAAATGGAATGCCTGGGAGCAGAAACTACCTAAACATGAGCCACACCTGCCCCAAGAGCAAGGTGAAAGCTTGTCAACGGAAGTTGCTTTAAAAAAAATAAAACCAGCAATTCAAGGGAGTCCTTTCCTAAACATTGCATTCGTGGGTGTGACTTAACAATCTTGCTGGTATTTGGGACATTTTTAAAAGGAAACTCATGGATGGACTATTCAGGTGAAAAGATTGTTGAGCTCTGTAGCAGGGAGAAAAAAAACAGATTGGCAACCGAGTCTGAAAATGTATTTAAATTAAACTTTGTGGAAGCAGTATATGTTTCTGCTTCCCTAATGCCCAAGACATTAACTTCGGTATGCAGGCAATGTCCCAGTAGAGGGTCTCCAATGCCTTAATGGTTATCTGGGGACCTAGTGATGAGCTTGAATGTTTGAAACAACCAACCCCTAACTAGCATTGGGAATTAGTGAATGATTGAAGTTATTCATCGACAAGCATTTCTTTCTGCTACTACCTTGGATTCTCCATGAATATTTGTCTGTTTCACACACAGAACTATTATAGTTTTTATTCAAACAAAAAAGAAACAATCCAGGTGAACAGGTTGGAAAAATCACCTGTTTAACGCATCACACAGATGCCTGGATATATTATATCGTAACAGTTATTGCATTGCATTTAGTAGTGCATGACCGAATTAAAATAACCCATTACCTTGGACAGATTTGATTTCTTTCTTGGTGTGTTATTAAAAATCATCTTCGAGGAAAGACATGAATGGAATACCATTAAATTCTGTTCTAAGTATCTATGATGTTCCAAATTTTTATTCATGATTTACCGGTAAATGTTTCTATAGGGTGTTTATCAACCTGGAAATCTTAAGCCTGATTTATGCTCCTACATTTAGGTCCAAGAACAAAGGCAACCGAGTAAGGTGGCAACAGTATGCAAGAAAAGTCTAAGAGCCATAGTTGTTGACAAGCTGACCATGATCCAGCAAATTAGTGGAACCGCTAATAGTCAAGACTAATTTTCATTCAGCAGTGCTTCCATCTACAATACCACGTCCTATTTATGGCTAAATGGTATTTTAAGAAAAATAGCAAGTGGAAACTTCAGAAAGGCATCCAGGATGGTGAGGGGCATAGACACATAATCCCATGACCAAATGGAGAAGAAATTGACTATACAGTATGTGTAGGATTTAGGAGAGAAGATTGGAGTGATACGATATCAATTGTCAAATATGTAAGGGCAAAATAACATCTAGAAGATGGAGCAGAATCCTTTTTTTTTTTGGGTGCTCCAGAGAACAGAAATTATTCCTGAAGACAAACTAGATGTGCAGACCCAAATAAAAATACTTTCCTAACAGACTCCAATTTTGAATAGACTGTGTTATGAGACTGTGGCCTTACTTTTACTGGAGGGAATTAGGGAGAGCTTCAGTGATCCCCCCCTAACTGTAATGCTGTACTTTATAATGGAGAAGTATTGTACAACATCATCTGCACAGTTTCTTCCATAGCATTAGAGCCAGATATGAGGCTCTTCCTGTATTTCTAACGCTGTTTTATGTCTCTCCAAGATTCCTCCAGTGACAACAGCACAGTGGAGCCTACATCAGTGCCAGCCACTTCTTCCAAAGGCCTCTCGGTAGGTGTCCCGGAATGTGAATTGGGTTACTAATAGTTCTTGAGGGAAAGGTATAGTAACCCTAGAGCAATTTCCCTTGTTTTCAGTGAGTGAAAATAACACAATTGATGCTTGTATTTGCTATGGTAGATTGAGTGACAGGAAGATTGATAATGTACCATTATCACCACAAGATGGTGCACTTTGACTCACAAAGTGTTCAGCTTTTTAAAAGAGACAAGTCTTGAAAGATAGTTGTGTTCTCACATGAGTACTTATAAAAGTCTGACTGTTTTCAGTATATTACACACATGCGCTAGAATGCATTGCCAATGGGGGTCTGAATTTGGCCTGCACTTTTGGAATTAGAAACAAACAAACATAGAAGATCTTGTACAAGGTCTCTGCTTTCTGTGTGTCAATCCATCCTACCATAATTGATAAGGGCTCTGAGCCTACAAAGAAGCTGTGGCAGTTTAGTGAATCAAATAATGAAGCAGTGTGTCTTTAATGTGATTCTTGAAGCAGCTGAATCATTTTCAGCTGTGCATAAGCTTTAAAAATGACTGTTTGTTTTATGGATAGTAGAGGTGCTTGGCTTGTGTGAGATCTCAAATCCCTCTTCCAAATATTTTCAAAAGCTTGCTCTGGCTTAGCCCATAAGCAAAGCTGTGGCTTTGGATAATGACATTTTCTACAGATAGTCCTCCAGTTACCACTCAGTGACTGCTTAAAAGGTGCTGAACGGGGGATACTTATGATGGGTCCATAATGTTGTGCCCATTGCAGATTCCCTGCAGTCAAAGAATAACTATTTGTGAATTTCGCTGGTTGCTTCCCACAAACAAAGTCAAGGGAAAGCCACCAGGGACAGTCACAAGCCACTACCATAAGTTGATTTTGCCACTCTTTCTCCTGAGAAACCCCACTAGGGGGTATGTCTGCAACATTCCCCCTCCCTCCCATGCTCCATAGCATCATGCTTGAAGCACTCCCCACCTGCCCATGGTCCTTGCTGGACTGCCCTCACTCCCTATTGCCCAGCCACTCTCCCACCAGCCCATACATGCTCCTTAGTGCCCACCCACAATATACCCACATCATCCACATTACCCCAGTGCAGTCCTTACCTGGGACTCCTGCCTCTACCCACTCGATGACCCCAGTGGTCCAGGGGTTATGACAACAACCTGGACTCCTGGGTTTATGCTTTATGCTTATATTACTTAGCAACAGCAATCCCAGTCCCAATTGATGCCATTACTCATGGATTACTGGTACTGATGTGTTACAACTGTTGATTTGTGCAGCACAGACTGCAAAGGGAGGGTAGTAGCTTTTCCATGTTGAGCTCTGCCTTGCTCTGCTTTTGTGTTGAACAGCAACTAACCCTGCTCTCTTTCTTCAACTCTTCCTCTGTGCAGAAGGCGGAACTGGAAGCTGCCATAGCTGTGCCTTGCGTTTTTGTAGGACTCTTGCTAATTGGCCTTTTGGTTTTCATGGGACTCAAAATTCGGGAGAAGCGCCAGACAGAAGGGACCTACCAGCCCAGCAATGAGGAACAGGCAGGGACCCGTGTGGAAGCACAGACCAACCTCAAGCTGCCTCCAGAAGAGCGACTTATCTGACAGAGGGAAAAAGGACTCAATTTGGGGGTCTCCCCTTGAAAAACGCTGCTTAGCACATTGGACTAAAAAAAATAAAGAGACTCAGAACGGACCTGTGAAGTTGGAAGATCCCCGGTATGGATGGCAGCATTCTCAGCTGGCTGGCTAGCTATGAATAGCTGTCAATGGAGAAATTCAAAATGCCAGAAAGAAGGCAGCCTGGGAGCTGTGATCGGTAGAGATGCAAGATGGGATCCTGCTCTCTGCACCCAGAAAGAAAAGGCCCACCTTGATGCTATGGGAACAGACCATGCTGGCTGGATACCCTCTGTTTGCACTGTCCTCAAGGACAAGTCGTGGCGTTCTTCCTAGGATAGGATTGACTGTGCAGCCAGTGGGAATGGCTGGTCTTTCTGAAGAGAGGATGGTGACTTTGGGATAGGAAGGCTGCTGCCTTGGCCCAACTGATGGTGTTCTGGGAGGGGATTTTGCCTTTCAAGTGTTTTTTAAAGTGTGTGTCGGTTGTCCTCTGCCTTTAAGAATGCCACTTTCTAATAAAAGTCAATCTCCCTTTTTTGATAAGGGGAAAAAATGGCACCACTTGGCGAACTGTGTGGTGGGGGAGGGGTTAATGCACTCAGTTGAATGGTGGAAAGTTTATTCTGAAACCATCTAAATGCATAAATGGAGGACATCAGTCACACCAAGCAATAAAATGAAGCAAACCATCGAGCAATCTGGAAATTTAGCTAGACCTCACATATATTAAATATGCTGTTTATCTATTCTTCAGTTACAAGTGCTGCTTTATCATCCTTCTTCCAAGCTCTTCAGAGTTGCCATCTTTTATGTGCCTCATTTTGAAATTTTGGGTCATTCAATTTACATCCTATTTTTATTTTCTATAATGTAAGGCTCGGTATATAATGCTCCTGCCTCCTGTTTTCTCCACAATCACCACTCTGGAAGTGGGTTGGGCCAAGAGAGCGTGACTGGCCCCAAAGCACCCTGCTGGCTTTCCTGCCTGAGGGAGGGCTCGCTTTACCCCCTTTTCTGTGCATTGCAGGCTGTGCTTTTTTTAAAATGCAGTGATGAGTTAACTCTAGAATAGGGGCATAAAGAGACATCCAGGCTTCTCCACAGGCAGTCCTTGTCTTATGCTCAACTTTTACTGATTGTTCAAAGATACAGCAGCACTGAAAAGAATTGACTCCCTGCATCCCTGCTGTCACATGATCAGAATTTGGGTGCTTGGCAACCAGCAGATGGTTGCAGCATCTGATGGTCATGTGACCACCTTTGTGACCTTTCCACTCAGCTTTCGACAGTCAATGGGGAAAGCCAGATTTGCTTAACATTTGCGGCAAGAGGTAATAAAATCAGATATGACTCGCTTAATGATCACTTCCTTAAGTGACATGTTCCAATTGCGGTTGTAAATTGAGGGCTGCCTCTAGTCATCCAAATTCAGTGGTAAAAAGCTGGTTCAGTGTAATCAGCTTACAAAGGAATAGTTTAGGCTTTGACAGACACTAGGTGGCAGCAAAGTACTGTATAGTAGGAGGTCCCAACCCCCCAGGATACGGTCCACTATGTGGGCTATGTAGGGTTGTAGCCTATTTGGAACGGGGCCACACAAGAGCAGGCTAATGTGTACGCTCAGTTCCACTCACGCGAGTGGCGCCCCAAAAGGTTCTCTCTTGCATGAGTGGAGCTGTGTGCATATGTGCGCGCCAGCCTGCCACTCGTATAGTCCAGTTCCCCTCTCTCCCCCCCCAGCCAGGTTGCCTGCTCCTGATGCTCCAAAAGCAGAGCAGTGAGAGCAGAGGCTGAGTGGGATGAATGCGCTCTGCTCAGCTTCGTTGACTCACCGAGGCTGCCTCTGCAGGACACCTGATCTGCTTTTGGAGCCTCATGTAGCCTTGGTGAGTCTGAAGGAGCACGAGACTGCACTCCAAAAGGTTTTTCTGTGCCAAAATATTTTGCAAAAGGATGAAAGGCTTTGGGGGACCCTCTCACACTGCTTCAGGCTTTCCATCCCTTTGCAAAAGTTTAAAGGAGCGTGAAACCGTGCCCCAAAGACTTTTGTCTTGTCTGAGTGGAGCTGCATATGCGCCAGCCCACTGGTCTCATGGCCTGGTTCACAAAGTTTGGGGACCTCTGTTCAGCAGTGGGATTCACTTACCTTCCCTACCGGTTCGCAAATGTGAGCTCGCGCACTCGCTACGCTTGCACATGCCACTTCTGCACATGCGCAGTACGTCAGGGTGGGTGGGCGGAGCCTCCCGCAATCGCTGCTACCGATTTGCGTGATCCGGAGAGAACCGACTGAATACCACCACTGCCCCTGTTGTATATTGTGTCATTTAAAGGTAGTTCTTGACTTACGACCACAATGGAGCCCAAATTTTCTGTTGCTAAGCTAAGTAAGTTTTGCTCCATTTTACGATCTTTCTTGCCACAGTTAAGTCAATCACTGCAGTTGTTAAGTTAGTAACAACTTTAATGTGTGCGTGTGCGTGCAATGGAAGCTGCATTGGGGTATAATTTCACATATTTCTTAAAATAGCAAGGTTGCCTGTAGCCAGAAGCGCTTGGTGGGCTACCAAAAAGGACGTATCTTAACAGAATAATTAGAGTTGACCCAGTGCAATCTTAGAAGCTAAGTTGAAGAAGTCTTTAAAATTACCCACTAGATTTTCTCTCTCTACAGGAGTAAATATTTTATCACCTCTTATCTCTTTTTAAGATTTTAAGGGTTCTTATACCACCTTACCTCTGCTTGCTAACTCTAGCTATTTCTGGCTACTCTTCTGTAATTATTTACATAGCAACTGGACCTAGAAAGGGCTTATTGTATTATTGGCCTGATGGTTCCATATCTTTATCATCATAGAGGGGCAAAGAATTGCCAGCTTACAGAAAAATGAGCAGGCAAGGATCTCTCTCTCTCTCTCTCTCTCTCTCTCTCTCTCTCTCTCTCTCTCTCTCTCTCTCTCACACACACACACACACACACACACACACACACACACACAGAACTATCATTACTTTAACACTTTTGATAATACAGCTTGATTTTATTTATGGACATTGAACTTCAGGGACTCATTTACATATGCAAACCATGCCACCATGCCAAATTACTTTTCCTGATAATGCTGCTTGAGAAAGGTTGACATGGGAAGCAGTCTTCCACGCTGAAAGGAGGAAATGCACTCTGCCCAGCTCAACAAATTCATTTATTAAAATGCAGGTTCTAGGAGTGGAGTCCTGCCAGTTGGCTGTACATGAACTAAGTGCTCCTTTTCCTTTGTGCTATTGATAGACACCTTTCCCCCTCCCCCCAGCTCTGATGCTTGCAGTATTTTTATGTGCCTGGACAGATGAAGCACTTCTACACTGCTGCTCCCTCTTGAAAGGCCTCCAGGTTTAAAGGGTAATTATGACTCAAAACACAGAAGGTTCTTTTCAGTCTATTTTCAGGACGCTCTTTCAGGCCTCAAATCTTTTCTTCAGTTCCAGCACCTTAGGCTGCATCAACTGCCTAGAAACTAACTGAGGCGGTAAGCTGGTGACCCGACCTAGGATGTTCTTCTTTGCCACGGAGTCATTGGCTTTTGTTTGTAAAAAGTGTGCAGATGTTTGGGTGGTGGAACTACTGGCAACCGACGACTCTACCTTTGGGTTCTCGTTGATTGGAGGTGGAAGGGTCTGGTCAGTCCTACATTCCTGTTGCAACTTGGTAGCAGTGTGGCTCTCTGGTGTAACTGGTGGACTAGGAAAGACAGTTTCAAGATCTGCCTTCTGGGTCATTGCTGCTTCTGATGACTCATTGCTAGCCTCCTGGAAGGAAAGATTTGGGGTGTCCAGACCAGGACAACCTTGCAGCTCAGGGGAGCCGTGGACCAACACCTCATTACTTGTGCTTGCAGCTAGGGAAGACAATGGCAAAGTGTTTGACATGTTCTCTTCATCCACGTAGCCCAGGAACAGTCTGTCCTCAGACAGAGAATCTTCAGCATCATCCTGTTCTTCAGATAGGGCTTCATAAAGGGCCTCTCTACTGGGCCTCCGCTGAAACAGGTCCGAAGAGAACAAGGTCAATATTCAGCTCCATTATTGCAGTTACACCTCTTTAGAGGTACCCAGAGTCTGAGCTGGTAGGGCTTACCTTAGTATAGAAGTTCTCCTCTTCTAGGTTACAGAAATCCAAGCTACGGGTCCCGTAGAGAGGCTGTTGAGCTTGGCTTGACTCCAGCAAGTTTAGTGTCTCAAAGATTTCACCTAAGAGGTCAAATTTCTCTGCATTCAGGTAACTTTCACCTCCCGCAGGTTCCACAGAGGAGTCCGGGGAAGGTGATTTGAAGGGAGTTGAAACATCCCTGGAAAATAAATATATGAGAGAGCTTGACATTTCTGTATAGGTGAGGCAGTTCATAAAATATTAAGCAATTGGATTTAAGTAAAAGGATTTGCTAAAATGCGTGTGTCTCATTTCTTCCTCTCTGTAGAAAAGGTGCAAGAAAACTAATTAGCAAAGTAGATGGATATGTGTTTTGAAGCTGAGAGTCAAAGGCAATACTTAGGGAGCTACCAGATAAGCTAATCTCAGTCTGGGTTTGCACGGCACCACTAGTGCCATTCACGGGGTTGTCAAATGGGAGGAGTCAAATTTAAAGAGCAGCATTTTGTCTTTGCCTGTTATGATTATGTGGTGTGGTGCCGCTTACACGTATGCAGATTTTGGAGCTTGTGAAACCACAGGCCAACTTCATTTTGAAAAAGCCTCCAGTCCTACGGAGAACTCTGAACATTATCACTGTATATTACAAAGCTCCCTGCGTGACAAGCTTTTCTGTATTTGCTGTGGACACAGGCTGTATGTAGGCCCTCCGTGCTCTTTTGAAAACTCTCCCCACTTAAAGATATATGTTTGGTTTTGTTCAAGGAGGGCGAGGTTCCTGCATTTGCCCAGATGAGGAATTCTTGATAAGTGGTACTCATCTAAATTCCACATTGCCACATTTTCAATGAATTTAAATTGAGTTATTTAGCTGTAATGACTTAGCAGGGGAAATAGTATAGGTTTGAGTCTCTCTCACTAGAGTAATTGTCTTGTTAATTTACCACTAGTTAAGAGTTAGTGACCCCTGTTGCAATGGCTTTCAGAATTAATTGATGCTTTGTTACAGGGACAATCTATTCTATCTCCCTCTATGGAAACAAAGATAACTGTACGATGAATGTACCCTGTACAATAGAATTAGTTTTTCCAGAACTGATTGAACGATTTTTTTTTTTACATAGGTCTTCCCTTTTTCTGTCAGTGCGGTTTGTGCAAAAGCATTTTCTAGGGAGCTGAACACCTTCTTCCCCCTCAGGGACCAACGGTTGTTGGGACAGACCTGACACACACACTAATAAAGCAGAGCAGCTGTCAGAGGAAGAAGTAGTAGTGGAGCCCAGCTGCCCTCCATTTGCTTAGCTTGTCTTACCTTTGAGTCTCCAGTTCTGTCTCACTGTTTGTTCTTTGTGGTCGCCTCGGGCGAGACTGAAAAGAGGAGAGAACCTGAGTCACCATGCAGCCCTGGGCTTGTAAGGGAACATCTATCTTTTTCTTAGCAGTACTTTGAGGTTCTGGAGATAGGGAAGTCAATGGAACCTTTCCAGTCGTGGGCTTCAAAATTTTTAGCAAGGGGTTCTCTGCCCAGTTGCTGGGTGGGCGTGGCTGTGGTGAGCGTGGCCTGGTCGGCCTCCTGCACCATGGTAGGAGGAGCATTTTGCCCTCCCTGGGCTTCTGAGGCTTTTTTCAAGCCTCCAGGTGGGCAAAAAAGGCCTCCCCAGGCTCTGGAGGCCCTCTGGAGGCTGGAAGCGGGCCCTTTTCCGGCCTTCTCAAACTTCCAGTAGGCCTT
>JANHFT010004080.1:201561-211897 GCA_032467955.1 Pseudoxenodon macrops
AGGGTTTCCTGTCTAGGCAGGGGGTTGGACTAGAAGACCTCCAAGGTCCCTTCCAACTCTGTTATTCTATATTCTATTCTAATCCAGTGTGCAACTATCCTGATTAAAGAGTTACTCCTTATACTGGTGGCAGAAGACCTGGGATGCCCTGATCAGTGGCCATATTTGTAAGAACCTTAATCACTGGAAAGACAGCTCTAAGGCCATCACTTCCTGCAATTTTTAAAGTTACTCTTTTACAAAAAAAGAAAAAAGTGAAAAATATTCCAGACAGTGGTGACCCAGTTAGGTTTGGCACCATAAAGATGAAGGAGGCTTACATTTCTTTCCATCCCATTTTGCCCCATTTTCTATATGGTCCCCTGAGGCAAAAAGAATCAGAGAATCAGAGAAAAGAACTTATAAAAAGCCCAATTTTTGTGAAGACAATTCTGGTCAGAACATAAGACATTTTAACACTGGAATAGCTAAAGGTATTTAACTCTCTTTCACTCACAGGATAAAATAAAAGTAATATCACAGGGAGAGAACAGGAAGAAATGTGTTTCCAGGACATGGTTTTGTTGTAATTAGATAGCAGAGTAGAAAAAACCCTAAAGCAGTTTCACATGTAACTGCCAATCTCCATTCTGTGATGCTACCTATCCCCACTTCTGAGCTCTTAAACTCAGTTCCATATCTTCAAGAGCCAAATACTTTACAAGCTAACAGCCTCTGAGGGCTAGCCATGTACCGCCTAATTCAACCTTAGTGCTCTGGGGAAACTCTTCCATCTTCCTACATCACATGGCTGATTCAGCAAGAGCCCTTATAAGAAGTAGGTCAGGATAACACTATTTTCAAAGGTGCCAACAAAAGAAAACATGTTGTTGAGGTAGACCACCTGCGCCATTTAGAGGAGCAAAATGTTTTTATTTCCCAACAGATCAGGAGATCAGAGATCTTAGCTGACTTCTGCATTGCAAAAGTAAAACTGAAGTACACTTAGAGTGGACTGTTATGGCAGGCCACCCCAACCCCCACCCTACTTCTTGAACCTGTCCCAAGGTCTTACTTGATCCGAGATCCCATTGTCCTTGACTCATTCCAACACCGTCATCTCACTGAAGCACCAAATGAAAATCTTCCTTCTCATCCAGATTGAACTTCTGGAAACTAACAATTGTTCCACAGCTGAGTTTGGTAGGTTTCAAAAAGCAGCATTTCCTCTTGTGGCTTTTTGTTAGAGGAAGTTTGTACCCTGTGACGGCCTTAGTTCACTGCAGAGTGAAAACTTCAACAGGGGACGGAAGGAGGTATGGTGACTCTTTTGGTCCATTTCTGCTGTATTGGTGGATATTATTGCTTTCTTGTTCTTCAATAAGGATCACAACAGATTTGAAGGCCAGGCGAACTTCTTAATAAGCAAAATTATCTCCTTTCAAATATCCAACTCCATCAGACCAGCGGACAGGGCAGTATTTCTTCATGAAAGAAAAGAATAGAATAGACTAGAATCTGGAAGGGACCTTGGAGGTCTTCTAGTCCAGCCCGTTGCTCAAGCAGGGGAACCGATACTATTTCAGATAAGTGGCTGTCTAATTAAAAACTTAAAAACTTCCAGTGATGGAGCACCCATGATTGGTGAAGTATTTATAGAAATATCTACGGTAGTATATTTTATTTGTTATAAATTTATAGAGGTTTTGAGAGGATTTATAGAGGCTTTGGGAGGTTTCATTAGGATTACCAGTGGGAGGACATACAGATTGGCATAGTCACCATTGTCACCTCAGTTGGCTTGGAAAGGTCTGCAAGAATGGTGAGGTGGCAATCATGAGGCATTTCCATACTGGACTCTGTACGCAGTTTAGAACCATGTTTATATCTGTTGAACAGACTGTACAACACAGTCTGATGTAGTTTGTTTGGGGCTCCACTGCAGTGTATTTGAAACTGGAGCAAACCTGGTGCCTTTGCCCATTGCCATGGTTCAGATGAATATGTTGGCAACATGCTCCTCATTTGCAGGAAGGCTTGCCTCACCCCACTTCTCAGTTTCTGGGTTGGTATTTTTTCAATAGGAAAGATGAGTTGATACATTTCTATTTTCCCCTCAAGCTTCCCCTCATTTGGCTGTTTTTTCCCCATATGGACAAACAAATCAATGCAGCATGAATGAAGGACATGGATGAAGTGTTATATATGCCAACAATTATATGTGTATATGCAAACTATTTTATTTCTCTTTTAGATGAAAAGCAGCTGGGATGGGTATGTGATTTTTGTTGTTGTTCTGCTCCTTGTTCTAAGGTTCTGAGGTTGGCTGTAGTTAAGAGGGATTGAAAAATAGAAATGTTCATGGAATCAGAATTAAAAGAGGCCATTCAGGGCAGTTGCCTAGGAGGAACTCAATTGAAAGGTTCTCAATAGATGGCTACAGAGGCTCTTAAAGATATTGAGAGAAGGGACGCCCATCTCCACCCCTCCATCATAGTAATTAGTTTCACTGTTGAATTGCTAATACTATTACACCCCCTCCCCCAGCATTCCTTGGGGATTTGCCTTCCTGTAACGTGAAGCCATTACTTTATGTCCCGCTTTTGAGACTATATTATGTATTTATTAAAAATTCAATTCATTCAATTGTTAAAGCTCTCTGGACATTTACAATAAAACAATGGTAAATGGTAAAACAACAGTAAAAAAAAAAGAACACCATGGTCATTTTCATGTGAAATGCCTTCAAAGACTGAAAAACACTCCCTTATCTTCCTTCAGTCTTTTCTTCTAGATTTTAAGTATGCCTAATCATCATCATCTTTGATTCCATTTCAATGAATTTGAATTGTTCCTAATGTGTTGTGACCAGAATAAAGCATAAGACAGGGTGTGACCAGTGCAGAACAAAGCATCTATAACATTTAAACTTCTTTATGGTTGTATTCATCCAATTTTAAAGCTTTTTGTGGGTTAGGTATCTTCTAACACCAAGTGACTAATAGGCCAATTTTTTGTTCATTGGAATGTTAGTAAGCAGTTTTGTTATGTCTTCCTCTAAGCCATTGTTTCTCAATCTTAGCTGAATTCCCCAGCCAGCATGTGGGAATTGAAGTCCACCCCTCTTAAAGTTGCTGAAATTGAGAAGCATTGCACTAAGTCAGTATCCTGATTGCAAAGTTTCTCAAAGTAGGAGCTAAGAACCTCTTGATTACAAATAATTATATAGCAGAATTTTGTTGTAGAAAGTAGACTAGTGTAGGTCTAATAAAACTGGTATTCAAAAATCAGATTATGTTGTTGCACATGAAATGTTTCCCAGTGGATTTGCAGGAATAATTCAAAATCCTACCGTATGTGGCTCCTGGATTGCCTCCTAGGGATCTTTGAGAACATCTTTTTCACATGGAAGTAGCTTGCTCTACTCTTTCCAGTGGAAATACTTAATATCCCCCACATGTAGAAGGTGAGAATATTTGAAACCTGAAAACAATGTTTTTCTGTGCTAGCATAGCTTCCTAATACAGATCCAATCAGCATCTGTCTGGGAATCTTTCCAAAAGGTTATGAAGACAGAGCTCTATTGTAGATCTTTGGAGACTTGACTGTGGTGCTATTAGCTGGGCTTGGATTTCGATTGTTAGGTTTGCTGGCTGCTTGTAGGAATTGGTGTTTAAATCTGGTTTGATTGTACATTGGGTTTTTAATGGATTGTACATCTGAACTGATTAATTACAGTGGTCTGTCAGGAGGGAAGGAAGGATGTTGGGAGTTGTCTGATTATAGTGCCCAAATGAATTAATATGATTACAGTTTATAGTGGTTGCCCAGAGTTTTGCAGCTCAGAAATGGTAGCTCCTAATTAGATAATAAGTCATCATAAGGGAGGGACTCATCTTGTGCTAAAGGAGGGCATTCCTTCTGTACACTTCAACAGCAGTATTGGAGTTGAGGAGGTTTTGGATAAGGTATAATTGGTTTTATTTCCCAATTCTCCCTCCTGGTGCATTCCTCATTCCTCCTCCCCACTTTATCACACAGCTGTCTGATACCAACATTCTCACCTCCCTCTCCCCCTTCCTTTTAGCTCTTGAAAGACAAAATGCAATGCATGGCAAAGCTGAGGCCTCCCATAAAGGGAGGAGGAAGAAAGAGAGAAAAAATGGGGGCAAGCAGGACTTGACTTCTGCAAATGTATTTGCAAAGCTGACTCCTTCCTGTTGCAGATGGGACTATGGCGGGGAGAGGATGACACCCTTAGATACTTCTGGTTTAGGAGCCAAAACACCTCTCCCTCTTTTCAGTTCAAGCTTTAAAGCTGCATTGTGAACGTGCACTGAAGCAGTGGGTGGCATGGAAAGTCAATCCAGTTTCTCAGGAGAGGCAAACGGGCACGGAAGCCCCATCTTTACTCCTTCCTCCATTTCTCGATGATTCAGCTCAGCTTCTCCTTTTCTTTCTAATGGAGTGAACAGCACTTCATCCATTATCGGTGTCAGATTTTTTATTGTTGCCCCAAGACAAGATAGCGAAAGGACTGTTGGGTAAATATTGTTATATATATTCTCAGAGTCTGAGAATGTCAGTTGAAAAGGATTTTATTGAGATAAATAGTTATAGTTCAGCCTCCATCTCAGTGCAGGAATTATCCCACCATCCTTGATAGCTGGCCGCCCAATTCCCAGCTGAACATTTTCAGCAAGGAGGGCCTTCTATTCCCCCCCCTCCAGTTCCAGCATTTGCAGCTATTATCCACAGGCAGTTCCTTCTACTAATATTTATCTTGAAGTCTTCTCATTTCAACCTGTTGGCCCTCCTTGATTGTTGCTCTCATAGGGAATGGGTTGAGACTTTTAAAGTGTGTGCTAATTACCGAATTAGGTGTTCTCTGCAGATATCCCTACAGGGTATAGCTGCTGAGTCTGGAGGAGAAAAAGGCTTTGAGTTAAATCCTTTATAGTTCTGGAATGAGGATGGCTTAGTTATTTTCTGGAATCTGACTCAGGACGAGCAGTTGCAATGCCTGAATTGTTTTGAAATATTTATAAAAACACTCTAATTTCTCCCAAAGAATTATCGCATTGTAACATGTCTTCTGGAGTGACTGTATAAATGGGACGTAGCATCCTCCCCTCAGTGTGACTGCAGGGTCCCATGCAGGGGTGAAATCCAGCAGGTTCTGACAGGTTCTGGAGAACCAGCAAATAGTACCTCTGGCTGGCCCCAGAGTGGGGTGGGAATGGAGATTTTGCAGTATCCTTCCCCTGCCACACCCACCAAGCCAAACCAAGCCACGCCCACCAAGCCACGCCCACAGAACCATTAGTAAAAAAAATTGGATTTTTGGTCCCATGTCAAACTGTAGATCACATCGTGACTGACTGTAAACTGAGGGCATATATGATCCAGCTTCTGATTTCTTTCAGATAAACTATGGTGCATTTCAATGGTTAGATGGCGTAGATATAGATATCTCAATACAGATCTTTTTAACATTTAAAATATTTTGTACTCTTAAATCTTTTGTTGCCATTACTGCAGACGGTGTACTGATAGATTGGCAAATTATCAGGGATTAGCTGTTTAGAATTATTTTTCTTTTATCTAAGTAATAGAATTAATTTCTATTTATGCATCCTTTCTGAGAAACTGGTTCATTGCACAAGGAGGATGGATGGAATACCATAGATGATATCTCCAAAATTGGTAGAAAAATGCCTTTGTAATGTCTTTTTCTTTTCCTCGTGATGCAAACAGGGATCAGCAGCAGAGCTTTTGAAGAGCAACAGGCTAACGCACTCCGGGATGGAAGCTATAAGTGGTACTCCAAGGAAAGGCCAAGATACAAAACTCTAGTTGGATGTCAGGACAAAATCCCAGGTAACCTGTGAAGTGATTGCTCAGCAATCAGATTTTAATTTGCATTTGATGAAACCTGGAATAAGAAGTATTCCAGAGGCCAAAGAACCATTTCTGAGCTGATGAACCTACATTATTCTCTGGAAGAAAAAAATATTTTTACAGACTTAATTTTCAGGACAAGAAAGTTTTACTGCTGGCAGTTTGTTGTTATTATTATTATTATACTTTATTCATTAAACATGAAACTCAGTCAACTGAACATTCAAAAATGCATCACAAATACCATTGACTGGTGCCAATGGTTAATACGGGTTGCTGCCAGCATCCTAGGTATCAACCAAGTACCTTCTTATGATGTACGATGTTCTGAGTAGCAGAGTTTTTTGCAGTTCCACTGGTGTTATTGCAGGAAGCTGCAATTTGTTGATGTATCTTATAAAATTCTTGGACATGGTACCAAGTGTCCTGATGACAATGGGTATCACTCAGTGGTGAAATCTAATTTTTTTGCCACTGGTTCTTTGGGCATGGGTTGGTGGGCATGGGTTGGTTGTGATCATGTGACTGGGTGGACACGGCCAACTGTTTTTTACTTTTTAAAGCTTTTACTTTTTAACTACCGGTAGTATGCTTTAAAAAAGTAAAAAAAAGGTTCCAATGATCAGCACCTAACCAGCCTGACCCCGCTCGCCGAGCAAGACCTAATGCCTCCTGCCCCCAAAGATTGTCCACCTTTCCACCTCGGCCACCTAGTCTGGGAGATGATGGAGGGGGGAGAGAAGCAAAGCACTTGGCTGGTCCCCCTTCTTACCTGAGGTTCCTGCTGCGGATTTTCATGCCTTGCTTCATGCACCCGGCATCATCACCCTGTTCTTCTTCTTCCTCCTCTTCCTCTCTGTCAGCTCCCAGGAAGCCTCTAGCATCCAGGCAGTGATGGCGGAGGTGGCGGTGGTGGCATGTGCCGGGCTTCCTCTGCTGCTCACTAAAAACCTCACCAGTACCACTGTGCGTGCGGGTTTTGTGTGTGTGTGTGTGTGTGATTGCCCCTGGTTTTTGCTCTGGCCATCACCTTGCCATGTCTCCCCCCCCTGCATGAGAGGAGGGGGAGGAGGAGGAGAGTCGCGGGAGCCTCAGTGTAGGAGAGAAGCTGTGTCCATTTACATCTTGTTAAAACCCTCCTTTAGCAAGCGGCCGGCTTCACTCCTGCATTAAGCCTCCAGCCATTACCTTGTCATGTCCCCTCACTGCCCGAGAAGAGAAGGAGAGGAAGAGGAGGAGGTTTGCCAGAGCCTTAGTGCAGGAACGAAGTGGCCCTGTACCTTTATGCCACTTCCTGCCACTTTGGACTGGAGCTGCCTGCCCTCCTGAAGCTTTCGTTTCACGGTGGGAGAAGGAAGAAAGAGAATGGCGACATCGCAGCGGAGCTTCAGGAGGGCAGGCTGGTGCAGGTGGACGTTTGCAGCCAAGCGGGGAAGGAAAGCAGTGACCCCTTCCAAGTGCAGTGCATGGAGGCGAAGGCGGGCAAGGTGGCCCCAGCGCGCCTGTTGCTGCGGAGGTGCAGTGATTGCTCAGCCAGGGCAGCCTTGGCGGGGGCTGCATCGGCCTCTCCACCCGCACCATGTGGGCCATGCCTGTTGCTGGGGATATGTGGTGATCACTCGGCCAGGGCAAATCGCCGCTGCCCAGGCAGAAGGGAAAGTGCTCCGGGCTCCGTAATGGTTTCGAAGCAGCCCACTGGCTTCCCACCCGGCCACCTGCCTGCTCACTTTGCAGATTGGCCTGGCCAACCGCTGGCAACTTCTACCCCTCTTGCTCTGCTTCTTGGCTGGCAGGAAATGACCCTGTGGGCTGAATTCCAAGAGTGGCGCTGGCAGGTCGGCCAGGCTGATCTGCAAAGAGAGCAGGCAGGTGGCCAGATGGGAAGCTAGTGGGCTGCTTTGGAGCCACAAGCCCGGCCACACCATAGTGGAGTCCATAGCGCTTTCCCTTTGGCCTGGTGGCACTTCATCTTAGAGAAGACCAGGTTGCCGCATTTGTAGTCACATGGCTGGCCGGAGCAGGACATAGTGCAGGCGGAGATGTCAATGCAGCTCCTGCTGAGGCTGTCCTGCCTGAGCAATCGCCATGCCTCCCCAAAAACAGGTGTGCCGGAGCTGCCTTGCCCACCACCTCCATGCGCTGCACTTGGAAGGGGCCGCTGCTGCTCTTGCCGCTTTCTTCCTTTTCCCGCTGTGAAATGAAAGCATGTGGTGGCAGTGGTGCTTCAGGAGGGCAGATGAATGTCTGCAGCCAGGTGAAGAGGGAGGGCAGCGAGAGCGGTGGCGGTGGCTCCTTCCAAGCAGAGTAAAAGGAAGTGGTGGACAAGACAGCCTGGAGCCTCAACAGGTAACCCGCTGTGCCACCATGTTGTGCCTGCCAGGAGCCTCTTCCTCCACCAGCCTGGCATGCTAAACTTTGCATGATGGCAGAAAGCAGCATGAGAGCCAGGTGGGAGGCAGAGGGGTGAGTGATGATCAGCTTGGCCACTGAACATGTAGGGTGGCTGCACGGTTCTTGGGCCACTTTCCACCGCCGTGCAATGTTTGGCATGCCAGACTGGTGGAGGAAGAGGCTCCTCAGTAATGGGCAGTCAGTAGTGGCATAGAAGGTTACCTGTTGAGGTTCTGGGCCACAGCCCTTCCTGCTCAGCTGCCTCCATTCTGACTCAGTGTGCTAAACCTCCCCAGTCAAACAGATAAGTCCTGCTCTCCGCATCCAGCCCATGATGGGGAAGGTGCTGCTTCTGGGCTGGGCCACCTGTCCTTGGCCCCTGAAAGGCAGGGTGTGCTCTGCTGCCGCCACTGGTGCTGGCACCACTGCCACACAGAAAAATCCCCAGCGCAGAACAGTTCCCCACAACAGTTCCCCACAACCCGTCATGCTTCCCTGCCTTCCACATGGCATTCTGCTTGCCTGCCTTTGCAAGCTGGCCATAGGGATGCCGGGAAGGCCATGTGGAAGGCAAGGAAGCACAGCAGGGATGTGGGCCATGGGGAAGGGAATAGGGGAGGCAATTTGGGATAGTGGGGGGAGACAGGGGCAGCTAGGTAGGCCATGAATCATAGGCTTACCTGACAGGCAGATCAGGGATGCAGCGCTTCAGGCAGGCAAGCTGCAGAGCAGAGACTGAGTGGGGTGGGGTGAGTGAGCAGCAACCAGGGGACCCGTTCGGGGGCATGGCCAGCCAGCCATCGCTACTGGTTTGGCGAATCAAGCCACATGTCTGCTAACAGTTCTGCTGAAGCGGTCTGAACCAGTAGGATTTCACCCCTGTATGGGACACTGCCAAGGCATACATTCTGGGTCTAGCTAGGGAGGAAAAACAAGAAAAAGAAACAAAATCAAAATAGGTTAATAGAAGAACATAACAGACTGGAACTAGAATTACAGAAATAACTAAACAAGAAGATTTTTAAAAATAAAATGGAACTAGTAAAACATAAAATAAATTGACTAGAGAATTTATTTTTGGCAGAAAAAAAAAATGTTAAATAGAACTTTTTTGAAAACACAAGTAAACCAGGAAGATGATTGGCATACAAATTAAAAACAGAGAAAAAGAAGAAATTGATACATATGCTGGTAGATAAGAAAGGAACTTTATACTATCAAAATGAGGATAAAAAATAATAATTCAAGATTATTATGAAAAGTTGTATGGGCAAAAGAAAGTTTCAGAAAAGAAAATTAAAGAATATTTGGAGAAAACAGGACTAGCTAAAGTACGAGAAAAAAATAAAAGTTATGTTAAATGAACAAATATCAATGATGGAATTGTCAGAAGCAATTAAGAGATAAAAGAGCAATAAAACACCAGGACCAGATGGGCTGCCCACAGAATTTTATAAATGTTTACAAGATAGTCTAGGCCCATCATGTTGGAAGTTTATAATGAAGCATTGATTGATGTACCAAATACGTGAATGGAAGCAAATATTATTTTCATTCTGAAAGAAGATTCAAATTTAATGCAGATAAAAAACTATAGGCCCATATCTTTACTGAACGCTGACTACAAAATATATGCTTCAATAATGGTAGAGAGACTAAAAAATATTTCTAAATGAATTTATACATCCAGACCAAAATGGCTTCTTACCTAAGAGACAGATTTTAAAAAATGAGAATGATTTTAAATACATTGGAATATTATGAAGCACTTCCTAGAAAACAAATGGTGTTGATCTTCTTAGATGCGCAAAAAGCATTTGATAACATAAATTGGCAATTTATGTTGTTACAACTAAAATCTATGGACTTTGGTGAGAGGTTTATTAAAATGATAAAGGCAATATACCATAAACAAACAGCAAAGGTGATGGTAAACAGAGATATGACAGAGAATTTTAATATGTAAAAAAGCACAAGACAAGGCTGTTCATTATCTCCTTTACTATTTATAATGAATTGGAAGTGTTAAATAGAAATATTACACAAGATATAAAAATTAAAGGTA
>JANHFT010004080.1:211997-228387 GCA_032467955.1 Pseudoxenodon macrops
ATCACTGTTACATGTTTCATCCATAATTGTGTAGTTTTGATGGCCAGGGTGCAATATTTTGTGATTTTTTTCCCCAGTTCTTTTTCTTCGACTCTGACATCTCTGATGTCAATACATTGTACGTTTTGGTTTTTGACAACTGTGATATCTGGCGTGTTGTGTTCCAAATGAAGATGATGATTATTATTTTCAAGGAGTTTTAAAAACAGGGCAGTATCATCTCATGAAAATCTAACATTTATATCTATCTTGCTTCTAGGTGTACTGGAATTTTGATTTTATTATCTCAGTAAAAACTTGGACAGAAAAAAAAAGTCAATCAATCAACACAACATTCAGAATCAGGAACCTCCTTCTCTATTAGACTGAAACCTTTGGCTGTGCTGTGACCACCAGACAAAATTGAGCAGGAGATTCTCTGTAGCTAGAACAAACAGATACTGGCCTTAAAGAAACAAATAGGCATAAGCTTTTGTGAGTCACTTAAAACAGTTTTCAATAAGAGATTGGACAACCATTTGTCTGAAACGGTATAGGGTCTCCTACTCAAGCAGGGGGTTGGACTAGAAGACCTCCAAGGTCTCTTCCAAGTCTGTTATTTTATGTTCTGTGTTCCTATTAGGTTAGCAGGTTCATATGAACACCCAACCAGGAGCTAAAAATAGTGACTCAGAAATAAATTATATGCAATAAATGTAGACAATGGCAACTGAATTAGAGGATCTGAATAGACTTCAGGATCTTTCAAATAGCAATAGTAGCACATAGCACAATTAACTGAATAATGCTGACTTAGTTAACATTCAGTTAACTAGTTAGTTAACATTTCCAGACAGGAAACAATGGTCTTTATTCCAGCCCAAATTGCCTGAAGATGCCTTGTAATCAGGATGAAGTTGCTGAATGCACATGAATTTGCCCCACCTAATCATGTTGAATTTGTTTCTCTTAAATTACAGATGGGTAATTTCTGCGTTAAGGTCCATGAACAATGCACATAATAAGGTAAGTAAAGGCTTATTTAACAAAGGTGTGATTTAAGGAACACATTTGTTGTAAGTGGATGAAGGCTTCTGAATTTAAAAATAACTTCTGATTCAGCATGCACTTTTTAGTGTGAAGATTTATGGTCTTGGCAATAGGACTGTTAAAGATTATGCTAACTGTAAGATTAGTCACTTTTCAGTGTTAAAAGTAATACTTTAAAATACCACAGACCATCTGGTAAACTCTAGTGGTCTTGGTGTGGTTAAAATGAGTACTTGTTAAATACATGTTTTCCCCCCACATGATCATGAGGATTAGAAAAAAAATAATTGGGATAATGAAAAACGTTTTTTAGCTATAAAACACACAACCCCTACCAATTTGCTTTCAACTCAGGGTTGCTGTCATAAAAATAGTACATTTATCCCATGGAAGCAAAATTGTATTTTCCTTCCCAGAATTGCCAGCTTGCTTTCCTTAGCAGTAAAATCAGAGCTTGTGAAGTGATAAAAGACTCACCCAGGAAATTATCCCAGTGGCTCAGGAGGGGGACGTTTATCTAATTCTTTATTTTCAGCAGACCAGGGAATGAGTGCAAGAGTACATGGATGATCCGCAAGCACAAGATGTCTTTGATAAAATATGAACTTTATGATCAGTTACTCAGGCTGCCTCTAGTTATTTTTGAGCTGCTGCACATGAATGATCCTCCTGCCAGCCCTTTGAGGTAGTCCAAACAGGAAACAAAAACTGGGAGTACTAACAGTACCTTTATTGTAAAGTTACAGTAATCTTGCAAGTCTGAAAGCACTTTCTCTCTTCCTTGCCTTTACTTTTCAGAAAACTAGGAAGGATCCCTTTGGAGCAGCTTTCTCCTGGGCTCAGATGTCTCTTATCACTGTTGCCTTGGCTGCAGCTCTTCCTCCTGTTTCCCAAAGTTATTGTGGCAGCCCATTACACCCTCCCTCTTGCACACAAATATACTCACAGGTTCCTCCCCTCTAATATCCTGGACACCATTATGCCACTGCAGCGTTAACCTGATTGTCAAAGTTAGTACTTGGTTACATTATGACCAATACCCTAATACCTTAAGAAATGAGAGGGAATGCTCTGTAGGCGTCCTTGATTTCAACGGCTTTCATTGGGGAAAAAGTCCAGCGATTTCTGTGAAATTATGGGTAACTAATAAGTCCCTGGGAAGAGGAAAAGATAGTGACATTTGTGTTACTATAAATGAACCATGATGACTAGTGCCTGTTCAAGAGGATGGCCGATAGAAAATCAGAAAGCAGGATTATGGAAACTGACAAGTCACTGAATCTATAATAAAAGACATTGTGCTGCAATAGCTGCTGAGCTCCATCATGCACAAAGGATGGGTGAATTACTGCCTACTGTGTGTGGCTGTGCACCCCAGTAATGCCACAAGAATGCCTTCAGCTTTTGGAACCGAGGTACATGGGCTGGAGCGAGCCCTTGTCAAAATGTCTGCCCCCTTTCCCTGTTTCTTTCCCCATCAGTTGGACCTGGGGGAAAAAATACTACACTTGCCGTGTCTGTTTCTCATTCTGGCTCCTGCCATTCAAATAGGACTCAATGTCACATAAGGAGCATAAACAAAATCCAAAGAATGGCACAGGTGGCATCCAGTCACTCTCTTCTTTCCAACCCACACAGAGGCACATTGTGATGCCCGACAGTCCATGGGGTCGTGAATTACAATGCAACCTCTTTGTACTGGGACAGCTGACACCAGATTCCACCAAGCAAGGGCAACAAAGATTGATGCTGTGAGAAGTTTTGCTAAAAAATGCCAGCATTCCCTGATGCAGTGCTGTGAAGGCCTAGTAGTTGAAGGGCCTAGAAAAATGTTGCCAAACTAGTCTTTCCTTGGTGGCTGACACTAGTGAAATATTTATGCTAAGTTTCTCCCTGTGATGGCATATTAATGATACCCACCCTTCTAAGGCAGGTTTTGACAACCTTCCAAGCTCCAGTAGAATTAAGACTTCTCCCAATCTTTGAGGTCACAAGAGAGGAGAATCACATGCCCCAGAAAACTCACAAAGCCAAGACCTTTTTTTAAAAAACTGTAGCTTTTTCAACAAATGCAGCAATACCTTTAGGAGGAACGAAGGGTAGCGAACCATTTACATGGGAGGAAAATGAAGCACATTCAAGAATAATCCAATTGGAAGGAAAGGTTAAATGAATTAAGGATGAGTTTAAGTTTGCCAATTTCATTCAGAGTGATGCTGCCAGAGCTAGCTAGATGGCCAAGTGGTTCCTTAGCACTTTAACTATCCTTCCTTAGTTAACTATTTCTTAGCCATTTTAACTATTCATATTATGTTATAAATCTGACATTTTCATGCCCAAAGCAATAAACTTTTATTACTGTATCCAGCATCATTCTTGACAGAGTAGCACTTGCTTTCTATTTTACTTTCCTTACTGCCTACCGATTACTTCCCAGCATTATTGTGCAATGGGTAAAGGATGCAGAGTACTTTTTGCATAGTAACATCTTTGGTCATATATAGTTTTTAATGGTAAATAAGAGGGTAATAATGCAACATCTGGGAATTACGACACTTTGCAAGAAATGCAAACAGGTTACTCCCATTCTCTTTTTATCTTTAATATGAACCTGATCACTTTTACATGGTTTCCAATTAATGGGGGGATAACAAACTTGAGGATCCAAGCTGCTGGGTTAATATACACACTCCCCCTCCGTGCTTACAGGAACACCTTACAAAACTTAAAATTATATGACTGCCTCGAGAATCAGTGCAAATCCAGCCACTTTTCACTGAAAATCAGAAGGAAAGATTTACAATAAAAGTGTGAAAGAATATTTATTTAGCACTTGGGGGAATCTGACTGAGGTTATTATCATGAAAGGGAAAATAAGACTGTTGATATTGCAACTTTATTCTCAGAAAAAAAGGAAACGAGTGGGCCAAATGCTCCTACCCAATACCTCTCCTTCTTGGAAGTGCCTGCTTATTTATATTAATATTTGTATTTGTATCTCAAATTTCCTCCCCAAGCTCAAGGGGATTTGCAGAGGGACTTTTCTTCATTCTTCATCCTAGCAATTACATTGTGAGGTAAGCCGAGAGTAGATTCAACTGGGACTCCCCTAGTCTAATCCAACATCTTATTCACCGTACCACACTGACCATCAGCATTACTTACACATATTCAGATATTTTGGGAAAGGCACAGACTAAGAGAAGCCAAGATTTTAAGGAAGGCAAAATTTGCAACTTATGTAAAATAATGGTATTGTTCAGGATGAACTGAATTTTACCAAGCAGTATTTTCTGAGTTAATGGCTCTATTGGATTCTGGAGTTGAAAATGATAAAGAGAACATGCTGCAGGGAACTCTCGGTGTAATTACCCCAAAGGAGGTACATTATTAATCAAGTAGTCACACCAAGCAGGGAAGACATAACTTGTTCCACTACTCAAACCTGCTTGCTTTGCATTCTGCTAGTTGCCTCACCTTTGCATCGGTTGTGGGACTTTCGTAGCCCCAAATATTTCTGTGAAATTGTATCAGTATATATATATATATATATATTATTTATCAACAGTGCCTACAGTTTACTCTGCCTGCCTCCCAAGTTCACCTCGCAGATGCCTATAAACCTACATCCCATCTCATTTGTCAGGTTGAATGCCAGGGTTAGGCCACAGTCTTGGAAACCACGTTAAGTAAACTCCAGCCTTCATTTATAGTGAATACTTTAAGAAAGAAATTCTGTGAGCTGTTCCATCCTTTCTCACAGATTCCCTCACAGATAGAAACTTGCTTAAGAGATAAAGATGAAATGGCCACCAAATCCTTGACATCTAAATTCTGAAAAACCTCCTTTTTCTTCCCTAGATTCTGAGAATGCAAGGGTTGCTGTGGGGATAAAAACTAGAGAAGGTCACCATGTATGCCACTTTGGGAAAAAAAAAGGTATATAAATGCAATACATTAACAGACGGTGAGAAAGTCATGCATTTGAAAGGTAAATTAAAAAAAAAAATCTGAAACCAACGTTAGCTTGAATTATTTTTCAGTAGTTTATTGTGGAGACATACAATTCTTTCATATCAGATACACTCAAAGTGGGGGACTATGTTTCATGCTAAAGAACTGTGCCCCGTTCCCTCAACTACCCTTCCCCCCCCCAAATTCCATTAATCTTTCCTTTAAGCCCAACATGGTTGAAGAGCAAAACAAATGCAAGTTAGCGCATACTCATCTTTGGAAACAAAAACTCACATGACCACACAGAACACTCAAGACAGACATCACAGAGGGATGTGCATGAGATATTGGGCAGAGGGAAAAGAAAAGAGGAGGGGACTGGGAGAGAGGATGAGAAAAATATGTTGGTTAGTGCTTTTAGCTAGAAACATTACCAGTGGCTGCCAGTCCTGAATACAACTGAGAAGCCTGTTTTTCCTCCTCATACCAACACAGTACTCCTATATGCATGATCCCACCCTGCAGAATTTGAGATAGGCAGGCAGGCAGGCAGCCGGGTAAGCCTTAGAAGACTCCACTGTTAAGATCATTTAGGCTGGCTTAGAATGTTCCAAGTCTATGCCAATGCAGGCAACATGGTCCAATACGGTTCAGAAGACTGGTTGGAATAAAGAGGAGGAGTAATGGGCAGGAAGAGACAAGAGAGACAAGAGAAGAGTAGAATAGAGTAGAGTAGAGAGATCTTTATGCAACTTCCTCCTCTGCCTCCTCTTCAAACTCGCCTTCTTCAGCAGTAGCATCCTGATACTGCTGGTATTCTGAGACCAGGTCATTCATGTTGCTCTCGGCTTCTGTAAACTCCATCTCATCCATGCCCTCACCCGTATACCAGTGGAGAAAGGCCTTGCGACGGAACATGGCTGTGAATTGCTCAGAGATGCGCTTGAAGAGCTCCTGGATAGCTGTGCTGTTACCAATGAAAGTAGCTGCCATTTTAAGGCCACGGGGTGGGATATCACACACAGCTGTCTTGACATTGTTGGGGATCCATTCCACAAAGTAGCTGCTATTCTTGTTCTGAACATTCAGCATCTGCTCATCCACTTCCTTCATAGACATCCTGCCTCGGAAGACAGCTGCTACTGTCAGGTAACGCCCGTGACGAGGGTCGCAGGCTGCCATCATGTTCTTGGCATCAAACATCTGTTGTGTTAGCTCTGGTACAGTCAAGGCCCGGTACTGCTGGCTGCCACGACTGGTCAGAGGGGCAAAGCCAGGCATGAAGAAATGAAGGCGAGGAAAAGGAACCATGTTCACAGCCAACTTGCGAAGGTCAGCATTGAGTTGGCCAGGAAAGCGGAGGCAGGTTGTTACACCACTCATGGTAGCAGAGACTAAATGATTGAGGTCTCCGTAAGTGGGAGTTGTTAGCTTGAGGGTACGGAAACAGATGTCATAGAGAGCCTCATTGTCAATGCAGTAGGTCTCATCTGTGTTCTCCACCAGTTGGTGTACCGAGAGGGTAGCATTGTAGGGTTCCACTACGGTGTCTGAAACTTTGGGTGATGGCACCACACTGAAGGTGTTCATGATACGGTCTGGATATTCCTCACGAATCTTGCTGATCATCAGGGTGCCCATCCCTGATCCAGTGCCCCCACCTAGAGAGTGGGTAAGTTGAAAACCCTGGAGACAGTCACAGCTCTCAGCTTCCTTTCTTACCACATCTAGGACAGAATCGACCAACTCAGCTCCTTCTGTATAGTGGCCTTTGGCCCAGTTGTTCCCAGCACCGCTTTGACCTGAGCAGAAGAAATTGGAGAGACGGGAGGAACAGGATAAAGACATTTGGTTTATTGTTTGCCATTTGCAATAACGAGTTCAATGAATGCTTTGCCACAAACATTATTTTCACTTTCTCTCATACACTTCTTTTCTAAAGACAAGCTTCCTCAGTTGCTAGGAATCAAATCATTTCCAGATGAGTAAAACAGAAGAGTGCTAACGTGATTAACTCAAGCCCTAGCATCCAGCTCCTAAAATTAGATTTAGGGTCAGGAACTTGGTGTGCGTCAAAGAAGATATCCACAAACATTTGGGCTCTATGTTGCGGACTTCAGTCTTACCGCACCAAAAGTGCTTTCCACATTATGGAACATTACTGATACTCTATTGTCAATCAACTCAAATTCTACATATGGTATAATCTTTTGTAGCGTGTGCAGAATGCAGAGTAGTACAGCAATAAAGGAAGGTGTTGCTGTGTTATTTTAGTTTCTTTCTCCAGACACACCTTATACAGAAAGTGGTTTAAATTAAAGAGTTTCTTTGCAGTCTTAATGCTGCTGCCGGGACACAGCAATACACAGCTTAGCTTACTAGAAATTTATTCAACACCTCAATGTTCTTCCTCCTCTTTATTCCAAAGCAAAAGGGAAAAAAATACTTTGAACACCAATGCATATACTGTAAAAATCTACATAATGTTCTGAAACAGTCTGCAAATAGTGTCCTAACAACTCTTAAGGGCAATGAGTTGTGCAAGAGCCTATTTCACATTTGACACCATAACTACACCACCAGTTAGTAGCAACTGTATTTCACTTGAACGTCATACAGAAATACTAGTGTGATCTTAGCTCGCCCTAGTTTTGTTCCAGTTGGGTTTCAATATCACTGGACTGTAGAAACATAGTGACAGGACTGTAGAAACATAGTGACATTGATCATTGCTTGTTAAAGATATACATGTACATATATACATTCTAATGTGTGAAGTCTATTCTCCTAGCAGTCAAGACGTATGGACAGAGTCAAAAGAGAATAGTTGCTCAACACTGGGAAAAATTAAGACTAAGATACTCATGCACATCTTTGGAATAGCGGTAACAAAAATCATGTTCTCTGACAATTCCTGAATTGTCAGAAAACATTTCTCAACAGAAAGTCAAAACAAATCGGATTCAACAGCACCGAAATAATTAATTTCTAAACAACTGATGCTGAATTTGTAGTTTTTGCTATAAATCATATTATTTCAGATTTGTAATTAGTTGTAAATTAATAACTAATTAAAACAAAAAAGAGCATGAAGAAGCATGTTAAGGGAGATAACTGCAATATACAAAATTTCTGGTTTAACTTGACTGGAGAATAATTGCAGAGTTGTTCAACAATGATCCTTACCAAAGACAAAGTTATCAGGTCTGAATATCTGTCCAAAAGGTCCAGATCTTACAGAATCCATGGTTCCAGGTTCCAAGTCAACCAAAACAGCTCTAGGCACATATTTGCCACCTGGGTAGAAAAATAACTGTAAGAATCTACTTGTTGACAATCACAAACAGTCCAACACATTTAATCTAACATGCTATGTCTGATTAAGGTTTGCTTTTACGGTTACTGTGGCTTCATTGTGATAGCAATATGACCATTCTGTGATCAGGATTAAGCAGAGTTACTAAGAGATTTAGAGAGAAGAAAATGGTTGGATTCATAAAAAGGACTGAAGTGACAATGAGATGATAAACTGAAATGATCATATATGCAATAAACAAGCTAGGTAAGGCATGACCAAAAAAACAACAACCCCACCACCTCTTGTATTTCCACATTGTACTTTTGCTCAGCAAATAGCATGTTTCACTTGGGAACCAAAAAGGAATGTTTGTTTTATTTTTTACATTAAAAAAAAAACAGAATATATCTGATTTCAGGATAAAGGTGGGCAGAAAGGAGATAACATTGAACAGAATGGAGGCAGCAAAGACCTGAGGCTTCATTGTAGTAGACATTGATCCTTTCCAATTGTAAGTCACTATCTCCATGGTAGGCGCCAGTGGGATCAATGCCATGTTCATCGCTGATGACTTCCCAGAACTGTAAGTCAGGGAAAAGGACAAAGAATTAGTGATAGGACAAATCCTTCTGAAAACCAGACTGGTCCCATTTTAATGTTATGGTTCTACTGCATACTTGGGATAGCCTTTATGTGGGAGTGCGGTGTGACATATGATTGATTTATCCTGAGGAGCTTAAATACTGGACTGGGCTCATTAGCAGGGAGGGTACTATCTGGGTTTTCCACTAAAGGTGCCAAAATCACAAAGCCCTTTTCCATGAGACTCCAGCACAGCCTTGCAAAGCAGGCAGATATATTACTTTACAGCTGATGGCATTTGTCAGTATGCATCTGTTGCCTAGGACAGACATAGAACCAAGGGGGAGAAATAGGTTAATTGCAGCATTGCCCCCCTACTTCAGATCATTTTGCCAGTCGAACGGCACATATTGGATCTGCTATCAATTACCTCAAGCACCGGCAAAACAAAGGTATCAATTCCTCATCACTCAACAAGCTCTCATTTGTCATCCTGACCTCCAAACGAATTTGTGAAATAGACTCCATCCAGTTCCACAGCGACATCAACCAGTCATCTGATTCAGGAGTACAGCTTTCAAACTTTCTACCTTTATGGTACAATTTTTGAAAGGTCTAGTAGGTAATCTAAGACAGCGGTCACCAACTGGTCGTCTCTGGATCACTGGTGGTCTACAGAAAAATTATTTGCATTTTTTATATTGCACTAAATACTATTTATCTTTTAAAAAAAAATCATATTAGGCCTCTAATATGAAATTTGAAATTATGAATTTGGTGGTCCCTGAGGTCCGAAAGGTTGGTGACCCCTGATCTAAGAGATACCCACTCCAGGCCATGCTACATTTTGTGCAACAAGAAATTCAGTTTTGACACTCAGCCTACCCCAAACTCCTCTGTACTCCCAAGGACAGTTTTATCCAAATACAATGTGGAGAATGTCTCCTATGCTCCCAGCAAGGTTTTGGAAGATGGGATCCTGCTGCCTGCCCAACATCATTTAAGCATCCGCTGCTGCCTGCTGCTACAGACCATCAGAAGCTTTTGTGCTGCATTGTGATCTGTTGTTGTAAATCCTAAGTGTTCCAGGAACCTTTTTTTTAAAGCCATGAGCTGGATAGGGAGAAACTAATATTTTCTTCTAAAGCCCATGGATGCCAATATATGTTTCAATGTCCAAAGCACCAGAGGGCAGGACAAGAAGCAATGGATGGAAACTGATCAAAGAGAGAAGCAATATTAAGGAGAAATTTCCTGACAGTGGGGAGAATTAACCAGTGGAACAGCTTGCCTTCAGAAATCATTGTCACTCCATCACTGGAGGTTTTTAAGAAGAGACTGGACAGTTATGTGTCTGAGGTGGTATAGGTTCTCCTGCTTGAACAGGGGGCTGGACTAGAAGACCTTCAGGGTTCCTTCCAGCCATATCCTATCCTAATTAAAGAAATGTCCATTCTTAACTTTAATGTCTTATTTAACTGCCATTTGTCCACTATCTGAAAACTGCAGCTGGAAGTGATAACCTTTTGGGGGAAATGAGAGGGTGAATTTAAATCTCATACAATACAGGTAGTCCTCAACTTATACAACAGTTCATTTAGTGACTGTTCGAAGTTACAACAGCACTAAAAAAGGTGACTTCTGATAGTTTTTCACACTTAACGACCACTGCAGCATTCCCTGGTCACATGATCAAAATTCAGATGCTTGGCAACTGACTCGTATTTATGACGGTTGCAGTATCCTGTGAATATGTGATACCCTTTTGCAACCTTCCGACAAGCAAAGTCAACGGGGAAGCCAGATTCACTTAAGGGCCATGTTCCTAACTTAACAACTGCAATGATTCTCTCTTAACAACTGTGGCAAGAAAGGTCGTAAAATGGAGCACAAAACTCTCCTAACAAATATTTCACTTACTAACAGAAATTGTGGGCTCAACTTGTGCTCATTACGTTGAGGACTACCTGTACTTTCTATAATCCTAAAAGCAAAGTTTCTCCATCACAGCCTCCAAATGTTCAAAGTAGGTTCACTGTCCTATAGGCTCCTAGGATGAGCCCCCCCCGCACTGCAGGGTCTATCCTTGTGTCTCCTCCTTTCTCATAAGAAATATATTATTTTGCAGATATTGCTATGTTGAATAAGAGCCAATATGGCTTCTATCAATAGCCCTGGAGAGCCACTGACGGAATTGTTGGCAATAGTAAATTAGGCAAGTCATAAGCAAAACTGATGGATCAGAACGAAGATCTGCTGGTCCAGCATCTTGTGTCATAATATACTGAATCCAGAAGTGGAAGATGAACACAATCAAACTATTTTTTTACTCATGGTGGCTTCACACATAGAGCTATAACTACTGCACTAAGCAAAAATCATATTATGACTTAGCAGAAAATATGAAAGCCAATTTAAACAGGAACATAGGAAAACTTCCTTCCTCCATTGGCAGCCAAGCAAAGAGATCTGTGGAACTCTTGAAATGTTTAAACTTTGAAGTGCTAGTATTTTCCCATTTTTGGCATATTAGCTGAGGGATCCTGTCTCCCAGCCAGAGTAATGAATGTTGCTGCTACATAGTGCTTAAAATACTAATTCTTATTTCACGTTCTTGTGTTAGATCTTAATTCTATTGGATCCTCTATCATAACAGGATTTAAAACAATTCGATCTAAAGTTGTTGTGATTGTACCTTAAACAGAAGAATTCAGAATACTATTTATGTTAACTGTGTAGGACAGGACTTTTAAAGAACGCAAAACTGCTTTTAATACTGCACTAAATTATGTTTGCAAAGATGGCAAAATTGACTGCTTTAATCAAAGAGAAGAATCTATCTATTTTTTTCTACTTGGAAACTGATTCTGTACCCTGCCTTATTTTTGCTAGTAGAATCTAGGAAGCCTTCTATTCAAACATGGCCACTTCCCCACATAGAAGTAGGGAAGCTCCCACTTTTGTCTGTCCTACTTCTGGGCTTTGCAGCCCAGACAGCCTGTACAGCTGGTTCTCACCACTTTGTGCCTGCTGCAACACAGCTTTAAATGGAATCCCTGGGTCATACTTTGTCTCTCTCACATTCTGCTGCAGCATGAGTGGCAGTTTCTATTTATACCAATTGCCAGGGAAAGCAGGCGGGGCCGGGAGAAGAAACCAAGCATTTGCTGAGGGTAAAGAGTAGGGAGATGCAGACACTGCACCATGTCCCTTAAAATCCCCCTCCGCACGCACACCTCAGAGAGCAGTACTGAGAAGGAAACAACTGCAATTATAAATCCAGCACATGAGCAAATGACAGGCCTTAGCAGTTGCCTGGATTACTGACGAGTTCTCGGTATGTCCATCAGGTGCTTTGCTTGGGCACACGCCAGACAGCAGGGAAAGCTTAGCAGCAAGGACACTTTCCAGTTCAGCAAAACTGCTTCTCCAGTACTTCACTGCCCTTCAGGCTGAGAATTTACTGCCACTGTTTGTTCTCATTTTTCTCCCCAAAGTAGGAAGAGAAATAAAAGGTTAGCCTCTCCTGGTTGCCGAAAGAGGGCTCAATAGCAAAATACAAGGTTTAACGCTGACAAGCCTTAATGTTAAGAAAGGCTGTTTATTTTGACCAACAATAGCTACTTCTATTTAACAGCTTGTAGGCCAGATTCAACAGCAGTCACATGCAAGTCAGAGGTGAAGTCATTTTTATTATGGTGGCAATAGAAAGCCCAGGTGCAGTTTAAACTAAAGGTTCAGAGTTCAGATGCTGCCTTTGCGTGTGGAGAGCACACCAGTTCTCATTGCTCTAAAGCGGAAACTGGACAGCTTTTAAGACTAATGGACTTCAACTCTCAGAATTCCTCTGCCAGCTATTCCTCTGCTAGCTATGCTGGCTAGAGAACTGTGGGAGTTGAAGCCTACAAGTCTTAAAGTTGCCAAGTTTGGAGAGCTCCTGCTCTAAAGGCTGAAGCTTCTACTGATAACCAGCTTGGTTTTGCAAGACTGGAATGTGAGAGGTAGGGACACTGAAAATTATACACAAGCCTTTTAAATTCTCTGTGAAAGGAATGGGCTGCTGTGTTTTTAAACCTCACAAGATTTAGCTGCAAGTCTTTAAGAGAGGGGCAGGGAGAAAAGCTGCTCATTTTGTTTAGAAACCTGTCACAGCATATTCTGTGAGAGGCTTTGCAGCAAGATAGCTGTAAAAGAGATGCATCAGCCACATGCGGGACACCAGGAATGGTAGCCATTGGAATGGTAGCCATGTGTCGGAAAGTCAAGGATGCTTTCTGAAGCAAGTAGCTCAGTTGGTAACTGTCTCTTTTCAGGGAGATACAAGTTAACAGCTTGAGGTTATTCATAGACTGATCCAACACCAGAAACAGCTTGCCGAGCTCTCAGTAAGTAAAATGAGCTGAGCAATGGTGACTCATCTTACTTCAGACTGCAGGGAAGGCTCCTATAAAGCTCATTTACATAGCTATGTAGGCAGCCAGGAAGAAGCACCTCTTTCTCCAATATTTATGCAAGGAGGAGAAATACACCAATCCCAATTGGTGAGCTCCCCTTTGGTGCAGTCTTAGGTGGAACTGCCCAGTTTTACCTACTCTATGATAGCTCAGCCTCAGCAGAAGTGTTAAGTGATCTCCTACCTAGGAGGACTGGTTTAGTAACAATCCAATCCCTCCGTGTGAGACCAGGAAGGAGAAAGATCAAGGTTCGCTTTTCTAGGATATCCATAAATCTATAACATTTGTTCTTGATGTTGCTAACAAGGGCGGAGCCCTTTTGTGTGTGTGGGGGGAGGGGAGGAGGAAAAGGTGTGCTATGTTTCTGATCAACTTCCCCTTTCCTTAGAACTGGTTGGTTAAGCCAGCCAGTTTGTGGATACAAATTAACAGAAAGGAAGCTCAGCTTTCGAAGACAGTTGAGACCTGGCTCAACTTTCTAGAAATGCTGGTAAAAGACCAGATTGCCTTACAAATTCCACGTCAGCACAGAAGTCCCACTGTGACCAGGAAGAATACATTAGAAGTTGTCAGAATTAAGATAGAAGGTAGTTCTTGTATAACGAGTAACACATTTAGTGGCTATTTGCAGTGGTAACGAAAATTTACTATCAATCTTTATTTATGAGCTTTGCAGGTATGTAAAGCAAAGGAAAACTGAAGTAAGATCATAAGCACAGCCAAGGTGTCACTTAGTAACAGCCGAATTGCCACTCCCAACTGTGGTTGCTAAACAAGGACTATTGTATGGCATTCCAAGGAAAAATAGATATCAGGTGCTTTTGGGCGGTTCCTTTCATAACTTGCCATTAGCTATATTGGCTGGAGCATATTCTGGAGAGTACCTGGTTGACTACCTCTGATAAGAAAATATATTCCAACCCACTGTTAGTTGTAAAGCTGGGGTTAAGATATCAAGGGCAGACAGGCTGTTGGAAGGGATCCCAAGGCAGAAGCAATTAAAACAGTTCTGAGGGGGCTTCTGGAAGGTAGAAGATAATCTAAGAGGCATCCTAAAAGAAGTGCATGGCATTCAGATATGCCATGTAACAAAGGAGGAAATGTCTTAAATAACTGTAGTGTATGCCATGCATCAGCTTTGCATTATGTGGCATCTTACAAGCTGCTGGGTTATATAATACTCCTTGTTTAACCAGGTTCAACTCAACAACGTATGTGGAGGGGACCAGGTTGGGGAAGATAGCTGGGAGGTTCTTCATACTCAAGATTTCTGTACCAGAGTACACAATTGACCCTATTGCAGGCCATTTTGTCATAAACTCAAGATTATTGTAACCTGTGTAATGTAAACTAAGTGCCATGAAGTCAGTCAAGATAATACCGAGCTGGCTGGATTTGCAACAAAAGCTCGCTCCAAATGTGCCTCTTGGCAGACTTGGGGAAAAGCACGAGGATCAGTTCACGCCCGGCAAAAACCAGGCGGATGGACGCTGGCGTTGCCCTGCCGTCTTTGCTGGGGATTTTCTTCAGACGAAGGGGACGGAGGAAGCCATGTTGGCGCCCGCATTGCAGAGATCCGCCCACTCCCGCCACAGGTTCCAGGTTAGAAAATGCGGCACAAAGCAAAAAGGGCTTCTCCCAAAGGCTCTGAGCACCCACGCCAGTCCTCTCTCCTCTGCCACGCCGCGCTTTCTCGCCATTTCCTAATCTTCCCCCACCCTCCGCTCCAGGCACATTTCGGTAGGGAGCCATTACTGACAGTCATTCCCGAGGAGGAGGAGGAGGAGGACGACGACGACGACAGGAAGAGAGATCAGAGCAGCGAAATTTCCCGCTCAGGTCCACCGCCCCTTCAAGCGAATTTCGATCGCATTGCCCCCCTGATGCACCACCCCAAGCGCCTCGATTCCGATCGAAATGTTACTATTAAGCTCCCGGGAAGACCCGTTAACACCATTCCCTTCCTTTGTCTCTCCCTGCCCGCGAGCGAAATTATTTCTCCGGGAAGAATCCCTCCACCAGCCGCGTTTTCCCCCTCTAACCTTGGCCCCGATCTGGTTGCCGCACTGGCCGGCCTGCAGGTGCACGATCTCCCTCATGGTTTGCTGACGGTTGTTTTTTTGACTGCACTGAAGATCGACTTTCGACTTCACGACTCCACGTCTCTCTCTCCGGTTTCAGCCCGTTCCGGTAATGCGCCTTAAATGGGGCCCCGCCTGGAAGGGAAGGACTAGTCTTGGAGCGACTGCGCATGGGCTGCAGTTGACTGCCAATGCCATTGCCACCACCCTTTCTCGACGCTTTGCCAGGCGGTAGCGCGCGATACGTGCGTCTGGAGCGTCTCTCCAGGAGCTGAAGTGTTTGCCTTCTGCCCTGACGACGTTCAGGCCCTCTTCGGTCAACTCCTAGTGGAGAAATACCCGAAGCCTTCGGGGCATCTCCGAAGACCATCTCTTCAGCTCGGGTCGGGGGGTGAATGGATAGGTGTACTTAGTGAGGAGATTATTTCACTTGCCTGCGCGTATTAACTGCTGCTGCGCTGGGATATTTATTTTGGATCCGAGGATGAAACAGCTTCGGAGGGGATGAAAACCCAAGGGACATCTCTTGCTACAAAACGAATAAAAGCTTAAGTAGACATTTAGCTCTGAAGATGGGATCGAGTTCAGTTTTGAGGAGGTGGAGAAGATGTTTGTCTGATGTACTCCTGTCGTTTGCCCTCGTTTATTTATTTGTAATTTATTTGTCATAGCTGGGAGAAAATACGTACCTGGATGCAAGGAGTGGTATATATAGGTCATTTGAGTGTCAGCAGCCTTAAGGAAAATCAGTATTGGATGTACATATTTATACCCGTTTCCCCGAAAACAAGACAGGGTCTTATTTTCTTTTGAACCCCGAAATATGGCCTTGGCCTTATTATCGGGGGGGGGTTTATTATTTTCGGGGTGCAGGAGGCACCGAGCGTGGGACTCGATGTCCCGCCACCGCCGCCGCCCCTCCCTGTTCTTCACGCCGGCCGAGCGGCTAAACTAATGGAGCAGGACTCTGCAAGGCTTGTTGTCTTGCAGAG